>BQNB010087493.1:0-27907 GCA_026074375.1 Tanacetum coccineum
TTTATTCTCATTCTACCCATTAGGAAAGTCAAAACTGTGACAAAACACTTATTTTATTTTTGAAATTTTTTTAAAATTTTTGAAATTGTTTTGGTATTTTTGCAAAAATTTTGGTGGTAAAAACGGGATTACATGACAACCGGCGGCATGCAAAATCAAATCGAAGATCCCCCCCCATACTAGAACTAAACATCATCATCGATGTTTAAAAAGGGGGTACCTACGTAAATCTAAGGCCGTTTATTAAGTGTGCCAAAAGATAAAACGTTAGTCGATTAGATTTGGATATTGGATTCCCAAATGAAGCTGAGGATGTGAAGCTCTTGTGATCGGAGGAAAAAAACCGTGAGCACGAGAAGCTTCAAAATCCGGGACATCCTAGACTAATAAACCACAAAAACATAAGCATACGAGAAATGGAAGAGGCACACCTCCTCACGTCACACAGTTAGAAGAAAATAGAAAGAAGATAGAAGGATAAGCATGGGTTGCCTCCTACGAAGCGACTTGTTTTTTTTGTTCAAGCGAGTCACAAGCTCGAACTCGATCCCGCATTCATTTGTCCCATATGGGAAAGTCTGGAATCCGAGACTACCAATTGTAGGTACGTCCCCCTCCAAAGTAATGCTTCAAAAACGATGACCATTATCACCTTTGAAGTTCGGCCCGTAGTTTTGGGTAACTCACAGTGCCACTATGGAAAGACTTTGGGCCTACAAGTGAATCGTCACTCCAGCGGGTCTTTAAGCTTGCCCGAGAAAAATCTTTAAATCTAGAGTGAAAAAGAGAGACTCGATCACCGACGTTGAAAACGCGGTTTTTGATTTTGGAGTCATGGATCTCTTGTAAACGACAAAGAGTTTTCATAGGCATGATCACGAAGTTCATTTAGCTCATTGAGTTGAACCTTCCGGTGATTGCCCGCGGTCACTAGGTCAAAGTTTGCATGCTTTAAAGCCCAATAGGCTTTGTGCTCGAGCTCAATCGGTAGATGACATGCCTTTCCGTACACTAGCTTGTATGGAGTACACACCGATGACAGTGTTTTATAAGCTGTGCGAAGGTCCCAAAGTTCGCATCTAGTTCAAATCCGACAAGAGGCACGTGGTCCACTCCAGCGGGTCTTTAGCTTGCCCGAGAAAATCTTCAATCTAGAGTTAAAGAGGAGGACTCGATCATGTTTGTGGGTGATACGCGGTGGAGAGACAATGAGTGACTCCGTATTTAAGCATGACTTTTGCAAACTGGTCATTGCAAAAATGGGTTCCGCGATCATTTATAATTGCGCGAGGAGCACCGAATCTGGCGAAGAGAGATTTGAGAAATTTGCAAAAAACTCGGGCGTCATTGGTGGGGAGCGCTTTTGCCTCAACCCATTTTGACAAGTAATCGATGGCCATGAGTATATATTTGTTCCCTCTTGAAGACGGGAACGGCCCCATGAAGTCAATGCCCTAAACTTCAAAGATTTCACAAACTTGGATGGAATTTTGTGGCATCTCATCACGTTGTGAAATTTTTCCTTGACGCTGATGAGTCTGCGTTTTTAAACTAAATCATGGGCATCCTTTGTAGATTGTGGCCAAAAGAATCGGAATCGGAAGAATTTTCTTCGCTGTGTAGTTAGCACCGTGATGGTCCACCGGTGGGACCATCGTGCAAGCCGTGAGTATGTCTTGGGCGTCTTTGCCAAAAACACAACGTCGATAACTTGTTCAGCAATGATTTTAAACAGACAGGGGTTTCCCAGAATAATGCTTACGTCTTGAAGAATTTTCTTTTCTGCTGGGTTGGACCATCCCTTTGATCACGGAAATTTCCCGCATGGTATTTTGCGATGTCAGCAAAACCTTGGGGTACTAGCATCAAGGAAGCAAATCGAACTAAAGAGTTTCAAGAGGAAACTTTTAATTTATCTCCTTTGGATCGAGGCTTATTCTCGTGAGGCTCTCTAATCGTGATAGATGATCAGCGCTAGGTTTTAGCTCTTATTTTGTGTCAACTAATTAAAAGTCGAACTCTTGAAGGAGTGTACCCATCGGAGCAATCTGGCCTTAGAATATTTTCCTTAGCAAAGGGGGAGATACTTGAGGGCGGAATGATCCGTATACTCAGTGCATTTGTTCATGACAAGGTTAAAAAAAAAAAAAGGGATCGGAATTTTTTCGGAATGGACACTACGGCTAACAGTTTTTCTTGTCGTGTGTTAACGGTGATTCCGCCTTCATTCATATGATTTACTTGCATTAGTGTATAGGCCGGAAATGTTTCCTCATGACGTTGCCCAAGATGCACCAGAAACGAACATCGCTTGCATAGCACATAAGTTCGAATTGGTTCATTCCAGTTTGGGGCAATCTGGATTGGAGCCTCGGTTAGATTCTCTTTTTTAACAGAGTGTTAACTGCTTCAATACACTCTTTGGAGAAATAAAACTGGAGGTCTCTTTTTCAACAAATGGGTCATGGGACGGGTATTTTTTGAGAGAGAATTTGGATGAATTTTATTAAAACCCGGCATGCCCAAGAAAACTACGAACCTTATTACATGTTAGTCGGGTGTGGGAGCTTGGCGAGAGTCTAATCTTAGCTCGATCAACCTCAATTCCCGACTTTGAGATTTTATGTCCAAGATACAATGCCTTCTTTCTAACCTTGAAATGGATTGTCTTCCAGTTTATGAGCTAAATTTGGTGTAGTCACAAACGCTTAAGCATCTTTTCCTATTGGGTTAGCTTGTAGAGAAAGAACTTCCAAAAAACCGAAAAGTCATCCATAAACAACTTCATCGTTTTTTCGATCATGTAGTGGAAGATTGCCATCTTACATCTCTGGAATGTGCTTGTGCATTGCAGAGGCCAAAGGGCATGCGGCGGTAGCAAGGTTCCGTATGGCAAAGTAATGAGTGTTTTTTCTGTTCATTTGGGTCGATGGGTATTTTGAAAATAACCAGAGAATACATCGAGAAAACAATAGTTTTTGGTTACGCAAGCCTCTCGAGCATTTGGTCCCTATGAATGGTAGATCGGAAAGTGTTTTTTCGGGTGGATCATTCAACATTTCGGTAGTTCAATGATACCCGTCATCCCGTTAACTTATTCGAGTTGGGATCTTTCATGTTTCTCATATCAACTACGGGAAAAACCTCCTTTCTTGGTACCACCAGTATGTACCGGCTTACCCAGGGACTATCCGAGATAGGGTAATTAATCAGTGTTTAAGAAGTTTTTCAAACCTCTTTTTTATGACATTCGTGAATTTTTGTGTTTACCCCGTCTTTTTTCTTTTTTTTGGGAAAAAATGTTGGGTACGCTGTTGTGTAGTCCTCTTCCATTAGGAATTTTGTGAGTACAAAAATTCCGCTGGTAATACCTTGATATCGGAGAGTTTCCACGCGTTGGCTCGCGTTGTGGGACTGCAACACCTTTATGAGAGCGGCTTTCTCCCGACATCAAATCTTTAGCTTTTATGACCGGTAACTTGTGTTCACTCCAAAAATGCATATTCGAGGTGGGGAGGTACGGTCCTTGAGCTCAACCTCGGGAGGTTCATCAATTGATGTTTCATGGCGTTTGGCTTCAAAAATATTAAGTTCTTTTTATAAAACCTGGAAAATAATTTGCATGGTTCGGAAAGTGATGATAATGGCTCACTATTTGGTTGCTTCTGAGGTGAAGATTGTCCATTCTCAAGATCCACATTCGGCATCATCAAATTCCTGATTTATACGAATATCAGAAAGTTCAGCCTCGATTTCTGCCTAGTATGGAATTCACTACCCTCACGTTTGGAGTAAGGGTGGGAGATGTGGTTATCATCGATTGGTTCTAATTTTTGGAGTGGAATTTTTATTGCTGATTAATTTGAGAATCTAAAATCTCTTTAAGAATATTCCTCACAAGCTATATCAATAAAGTCGACCTTGTTAAACTGTTTTCCATGCGCAGTGTAGGAGTAAATTTTATCGTATCTCCTACTTTGAAAGTCACGGAGTTGAGTCATCATGTCTTAAGGTAATCTCTTACCGTGAACATCGATCAAGCTTCTTGCCGTGTTAGAAAATGGTCTTCCTATAATTCAAAGGGACTATAGGTCGGCACTCATTGTAAACTACCACATAAATCGGCTGTAAGTAGAAGGTTCCTAACCTTCACAAATAACATTTTCGGGCTATGCCGGTGGGAGTTGGGAAGTTGATCGGTCTGGCTAACTCGAGTAATTCTAGTTTTGGTCAGTCCTGAGATTAAGCTTTCAATAAACGGAGAGTTGCTTTAGATGATGCATCGCACCGTGATCGGCTAGGGTAAGCATTCATCTAACTCTGGGAAAAATTCACACGGTATCAGTAATTCTACCCGGTCTCGCTATTTTTCTGGAAATGTCTTTAGGATGGAATGCCGAGCAAATTTTCATTAACACAGTTGTTTTGGTTAATTCCAAGTCTTGTCTGTTGTTATTCAAAAAGCTTTCTGAAACATATCGGTGCCAAACTTAGGCATGTGCAGGAGTGCATCCGCGATAGCTCTAGCTCGATGTGGTGTTTCCGAAAAATTTCATAGATTTCATCAGTAAAGGTCCGTCCTTTTCGCGGAATATTTTTCCTTGGTTACCTAGATGGATATGTAAAGTCGTTTTGGCCTCGGCATAACACTGGTTCATCAATTTTGGACTATCGGAGGTGGACGTCGTTGGTTACTTCGTTAGGGAAGTACCGTGTCCTTTGTTACCTCGGTTTCAACTTCCACCACAGGAGGTTGGACATTTGAGGTACTTCTATGAAACACCGTTCTGGTGGTGATCTGCTTTCAATTCACCATTCGGTTAGCAATGGTGTTTTTACTAGGAGAGACCCAGTATTTGAAGTAGAAGCTTGGTTGGGCATTTCACGATTTTTGTGAGCAAGTCGGTTTGTTGGTCATTTGGTTTTAGCATGTTTTGCATAAACGCATCCATAGCATTGGACATAGCTTTCATAATCAGTTTTGATCACCCGGAGCTTGATGTAATTATTTTTTTTTATTATTAAGCTGAGCTTGGTAAGCTGGGTGGTTGGATTAAATCCGGGGGTTTAACATTTGGAGGCATGTTGTTGACCCTGGGGGTCGGTTGGATTTTGACACTGGTTATAGCCATTCCCACGGTTTGGTTTTTGTTCCAACGATTTTGATTGTTGGCTGGTTGTTGTGTTGCATGGGAGGAAAAACCGGGTTGGTTCGAAATTTGGGGTTGCCATTGGTGGCGGACGGTTAACCGGATTTCCTTGGTTGTTGCAAATTTGCATGCGGCAGCTTGCGAGGAGTATTCTTGGATGTTATCTCGGGTAATTGCTTGCCATTGGTAGTCGGACAATTTACGATTATGAGTGGCGCCACCGCAGTAACGCAACAGTGCTCAATCCGCTTTTATGGGAGCGGGAGCTGGAACTGGAGATATTCTGCTTATCGCAGAAGTAGAGTCTTAACCATATCTTTCATTTCAGCAAACATGGGAATACTCCGGAGGGTGGAAAGCGCTCGTACTTTCACTTTCAGCAATATGGCTTTTGCTTCGGGAGTGACGAACTTTGGTACCCTTGCTCTCTAGATTCTTGTTTATTTTTTTTTTTTTTTTCATTTTTTTTTTTATTTTTTTTTTTTTTTTTTTTGTTTTACAGCAATCAGCGGCCTTTTGTCCTAAAAATTTCCCACCTTGCGGCGGAGTTCAAAGAGTTATTGATCATGTAACATTTAAGGCATTGTAAAAGTATCAAGGTTGGTGAAGCTCCGAGATTCCCATGATGTCGGACATTGCTCGAAGAAGATCTTTGAATCGATCCAAGCTCCACTAACGATATCAACTTTTGTTTGAAATTAGTAATTTCGTTCCGAAGATTTGTCGTTTTAGAAGGTGGGAAAAACTGGTTGATAAATTTAGCAACGAGGTCATCCCATGTTTGAATTGATCGAGGGGGTTCTTTCTCAAGCCATATCCGGGCTGCCCCCTCGAGAGAGAAAGGAAAAAGCATCAACTTAATTGATGTGGTCGGGACATTAGGATATCTCAAAGTAGAGGTGATTTTATTGAAGTAACGGATGTGGGCATGTGGGTCCTCTTTGTCATGTCCGAAGAACTGCTTGTTCTGGACAAGAGTTAGCAACCCATGCTTGATCTCAAAATTTGCTGCTTCGATTTCAGGAACAACAATTGCGTCCTCGTATCCCTCGGTGGGAGCCTGGAGCAATTCTGCCATAGTACGATTATCAGCCATCGTAACTATGGGAAGTTCAACAAGATTCGGAGGAACTTGTTGTTGATGTAGTTGTTGTTGACGTAGACGACGAGCTTGAGAACGAGTGCGCATGCACTAAAATAGAGAACAAGAAGAGTATTTTTGGTTTTTCAGTTTATTCACAATCTATTTTAAACGGACAGGAACCTAAAACTAGACAACTTGAACCCAAATAATCAGAATACTTCACGGTAGCTCCCAAAAAGCAATACAATCAGGTGAGCGGAGGAGTAGGAATAGCGCGAAGCTTATTTCTCCTTTCGGGTCGTAGTTCCTTGGAACAACCCTCCTTATACCCACTTTATAGTTTGTATTTCTTTTTGAGATGAGCCGTACCTTGTAAACGACACAATTGGTAAGTTTTAAATCTTTGATTCGAGTTGGGAAATTTGTATTGTTCCACACGTTAGGAACAATTGATAAATTTGGAGTTTATTTTATTTATATATTTTTATGGACAATTTTTTTATATTTTTGATTTTTTTTCTTTGGCTTTTGTATGATAATTATACTAAAAAAATTGAAAAATATTTTTGTACTTTTTATGTTTTTGTAGAAGAAAATATTCACAGATTTAAACAATAATTGTCAAACGTAACGATATTCGTTTTCAACCTCCCCGGCAGCGGCGCCAAAATTTGACTCGCCGAAACTAACCCTTTAAATCAATATATATAATAATATAAATACGACAAGGATCAGAATCCGCGAGAGCAATGATTGCGAGACCAATGAATCCGAAAGCAGTATAGAGTGTTCCCGGGTCGTTATGTCCCAACGAGGCTTGAATGGAAAATCAGATTACGGATTGATGATTGAATTGCAAAGATGTGAATATGATTGGGCACTAAACCTAATAGGGAAAAGCATATACAAATAAGCAAATAAAATAAGCTGGAACAAGCATAAAAGCTAGAAATGGAGAAAACACTTAAAACTTGTACACTAAAACACAAATAAGCTCAAATAAGCTTAAGACAAACCAAATAAGCTAAGCTAACTCTAAATAAGCAAATTCAAAAAGCAATTAAGTTAAATTAAGCAAGGAAACTCAGCAGTACTTGCAACAGTACCAACAGTATTAACTAACAGTACTAACTTGAAGTTAGTACTGCTAGCTTTGAGTTAGTACTGCTAGCTTAAGGTTAGTACTGCTAGTCTTAACAAAATGCAGTTAAACAAGAAATAAGGAAATAAGCTAAAACATATATTTACCTAACCCTAATAAGCACTCAATATAAGAATAAGCAACCAGAATAGAATATAATGATAAATAAGCTAGAAAACTAAAACTGATAAACTCTTAAAATTATTTTGAAAAGGCAAATAAGCTAAAGTAAGCTTACTCCTAAAAACAGTAAAGGAAAATGGTTTAGTCTACTCTAAAAAGCTAAGGAAATCTTAAATAAGCAGGAGCAATAAGCTAATAAGCTAAAATGAACCACCAGTACTAATAGTTTTAACTACCAGTACTAACTTGGAGTTAGTACTGCTAGCTTCAAGTTAGTACTGCCAGCTATAAAAGTTCCAAAAGTGAACTAGCAGTACTAACTTGGAGTTAGTACTGCTTGTTGAAAATACCCCTTAAACTTTTCAAAAATCAATTTTCTTTTAAGCTAATTAAAAACAGATTATCAAAAATCAAATTAAAACCTTTATAAGCAACTTTCAATCCATAATAAGCACTTAAATAAGCCGAATTAGTCTAACAGTTTTAACTTATAACTAACAGTGCTAACTGAGAAGGAGGCACAAACTATTTCTAACCTGATAACTAAGCAAGATAAGCACTAAACATCATGATAAAGCATAAATAAGTAAATATAAGTAACAATTAGGCACTAATAAGCAGTTCTACAGTAAAGAAGAAAAAAAAGAAAAAGAGAGACTTACAACACCCTTGCTCAAAACAGGGCTAAACCAAGAATCTACAAGCTCTAGTTTGTATAAAACAAGCTAGTAGTGTCCATAAGCCCATCCAAAACTGGCTTATCATCCATAAAATAAGCTGTGGTATATTTAAGAGTGATTTTTGTGATTAACTACTTAACTTTTTATCTTTTACTTAATGAAAACAGCTTATAAATAAGCTGTACTGATAGCTTTTTGAACACAAAACAACACAATGAAGAAACTTGGTAACTGGAATTGTAAATTAACTTAAAATCTCAAATTTGCATTAAAACTTGAAAGTGTTACAAAGCTGAAAGTAAAAGCTGTAAATGACTTTTAAAAGCTGAAAATTAAACTAAGAAATTCTAAGATTAACTAGTTACAAAGATGCCTCAAAGGCTTACAAAAGACTCTATTTATAGCCGAAGTCTTCATCTCATGGACTTACAGCTTGTGCTTCTTTTGTGAGAGCAAAAACTAAGTGTGCTTGTTGTGTGAGGTGAATCTCAAGTAAATCCCAGCCTTCAATTTCTTTGTGCCTTCCTTTGGAGTCAATCACAGCCATTGAAAATACTTGGGAATGGTGTGGGATTGCCAACATGGCCACTTTATAACAGCTGGGGGGGGGATGTAAATAGTATGGTGTTGACAATGATTTGGCTAGGGTGGGCGAGTGGTTTTTGCAGGGTAGAAGGTATGGGACGACATCCAAGTTGTAACTGGGTTTGTTGGGCGGGAAAGAAGGCTTTTGGGTAAGTAGGCAGTTTTGTCCCCTCAAGTTATATAACTTGAATGCAATCTTTGCTCGGTTTGCAATTTTGACCCTTGCTTTTTATCTTTTGTAATACAACTTGAGGTTTGGCAGTTTTAGCCCCTCAAGTTGTATTTTCTTTCACTTGGCTGACTTTTGACTTTGTCCTTTCCATTCCGTGCTTGGATTTGTTTGTTTTTGGCTTTCTTTTTGTTCCTTTTCTTGAATATCCGTTTCCTGCACAATACAAATGCAAAACATACAAATACAATGTATTTTTGGACAGTTTTTAGTCTTTTTAAGTCCGTTTAAACGAAGAAAAAAAAAAAAAAAAAAAAATAAAAAAAACTGTATGTGTAATTAAGCACATACCAGGGAGATCAGGATTAAACAGTATTTTCAAGAATCCAGATTAGCTCAATGGAGGTCATAGAGAATGGGAATTCATGGGTACCTATTCCTGTAACAACACCACTAGAAAGTGGTACATCAACAACAACAAAGATGACTGTGCCTGCAACTATAAAGAAAAGACATGTAAAAAGAGATGTAAAGGCAAGAAGTCTCTACTCCAAGGCACTTCCACTGACCATCAACATACCTTCGACCAGTATGTTGATGCTCAATTAAAGTTTGCTGCATTAAAGCTTGATTTAAGGAAATGAAGCAACAAAGAAGACACAGAAGGGCTCTGTTGGAAACAACAGTATGGAAAACTTAGTGCTTCAAGCTCAGAATCAATTGATCTATCTTTAACAGGCGTTCAAAGCTTGTTAGTATATTGCTTTTGGTGTGGTTACTCCTCCAGAAGATCTAAAATGTAAAATTTTTTAAGGAGCTACTTTCTGAATGGGATACACATATGAGTTTGATGAACAACCTATTTTGATACATAGATTTGATGATCTGTACAACAATTTTAAAATTGTTGAACAGAAGGTTAAGAAATTTGCTGGTGCAAGCAATAATGATAAAAACTTGGCATTTGTAACTACTTCAGGTGCAAGCAGTATTAATAATATTAATATGTTAAACCTGAAGTTAGTACTGCTACCAAAAAGTAATACTAGCCAGTACGAAATTTGTCCTGCTAGTTTTAAGTGACGCACAGTAATAATGACTTACTAACCACTCTAACCAAAAGGGTCTCAACAGTTCATGAAGACCTTGCCAACTCATGATGATGATTTGGAAGAATGGATTAAAGGTGGAATATGTCACCACTAAGCATGAGGGCAAGAAGTTCAATCAGGAGAACTGAAGGAAAATCATCATTGATGGAAGCAATACTGCTGGATATGATAAATCAAAGGTAGAATGTTTCAACTGCCATAAAATGGGACATTTTGCCAGAGAATGCAGAGCACCTAAGAGTAAAGACAACATGAATTGGAATCAAGGTAGCTCAACAAAGACAATAAAGATTAAAGATGCTTCTGAAAAGGCAATGTGTGCTATAGATGGTGCTGGATTTGATTGGAGTGACATGGCAGAGGAAGAAATTCAGGCAAAGATGGCTCCTATGGCTCTTTCAGACTCTAAGGTAAATAATGACAAATCTTGCTCTAAAACTTGTCTGACAAACTATGAAGCTCTAAAGAAACAGTATGATGATTTGCTTGTTAAATTAGATGATACTGGTTTTAAAGCAGCTACATACAAAAGAGGTTTATCAATTTTAGAAGGACAAATTCTTAAATATAAAGAACATGAAGTTCTTTTTTCTAAGGAAATTGCTTTGCTTAAAAGAAGTGTAGGTCACAAAGAATATCAAATGGGATTACTTAGGACTGAACTTGAAAAGGTTAAACAAGAAAAGGAGGGGTTTGAGTTTAAGATTGCAAAGTTTGAAAAATCAGCAAAAGACTTAGATCAATTGTTAGCAAGTCAGATAACTGACAAGAGCAAAAAGGGTTTTGGTTATAATGTTGTCCCCTCACCTCATCCTTTGATTCATAATAGACCAACACCTTTAGACTTATCTTATTCAGGTCTTGAAGAATTCAAAGAACCTAAGGTAAATGAGTATGGTCATAGGAATTCAAGTTTAAAGCCTACCACTGGTTGTGATAAAGAGTCAGATAATTCTAAGGAGAATACTGATGACTCTTTAAAATAACAACAAAAGACTGATTCTAAAACTAGCTCTGTTAAGTCTCCACTTAAGGTAGATAAAGATTGGAAAGAAAAGTTTTTCAGTCCTGCTAATCACGTTAGGGAAGAAGAACCTAAGAAAGCTAGAGAGAATAATAATGCTCCAATTATTGAAGATTGGGTGTCAAATGATGAGGATCAAGTTGAGCCTATCCCTAAGGTTAAAAAGAAAACTGTCATACCTACTGCTACTAAGAAAGAGTTTGTTAAACTTGAAAAACCAGTTAGGAGGACAGTTAGGTATGCAGAGATGTACAGGTCACAAAGACCTAGAGGAAACCAAAGGAATTGGAATGGTCAAAAATCCAATCAATTAGGATGTAACTTTGTTTTTAATAACAATGCATGTTTTATCTGTGGAAGTTTTGATCACATTCAATACAGCTGTCCTAACCAACAGAGGAAAAGAATAGTAAGTGGAAATAATTATAACAAAAAGGATAATGACTACTATTCTAAAACCTCTCATTCCAGTGCACACAAGCATATGACTCCAAGTGCAGTACAAATGAAGACTGGCCTAAAATCTGTTAATACTGTTAGGTCTGTTAACACTGGTAGACCTTTTAGTACTGCTAGGTCTTTTAATAGTGTTAGGCCTTTTTATACTGCTCACCCAAAATCAACAATTCATTATGCTAGACCAAGGACATATTTTCAAAATCAAGCACAATCAACTGTTCACAGGCCCTTTTACAAGAGAACAGCATTAACAAAAAGGTCTTATTATCAAAGGTTTAATACTGGTAGGCAAAATGTTAATACTGTCAGGGCAAGGGGATTTAATGTTGTTAAGCCCTCAGCATGTTGGGTTTGGAGACCCATCAAACCCAATGGTGCATCACTGGTTTTCAACAAATATAATTACATTGATGCACGAGGCAGATCCAAGTCAGTAATGGCTTGGGTCCCCAAAGAAAACTAACTTCATAAGTTTTGTGTGCAGAGCAATTCACAGCTAAATGATAAAGGCTTTGTTGATAGTGGATGCTCAAGGCACATGACTGGAAACATAGCCCATCTTTCAGATTTCAAAGACTTTGATGGAGGTTATGTTACTTTTGGAGGAGGAGCCTATGGAAGCAGAATTAATACTGCTAGTTATAATTAGTACTGCTAGTTATATTTAAAACTGTTTGTCAAAACTGTTACTTATAGTTAGTACTGCTAGTTATTTCTATGTCTCATTGTTAATCCTGTTAGTACCATTTAATACTGCTAAACAAGAAAAATGGTTAGATTATGTTTTTCTTAGTTTTTGACTAAATCTTTTTCATATAAGCAATGAAGTGTACATTGGTTACTCATGGTTTTCAATATTTGAGGAGGAAGGTTGTTTGTTCTCAAGGTTTTTAATCAACCACACACGAAATGGTCATCAGATCACCAAAGTCTTATAGACATCAAGAATTGACTAGTCCAAGTAAATGTACTAACTGGTTAATGACTTTTCAAAATCTTGTAAGTTGATATTTTTACTCAAAACTATATGGTTATCAATGCAACCACCATGTTTTTAAACCATGAAGCATATCACACAGTATAGAACGACGGTACTTGGTATGTGTTTAAGTACACATACCTTTTACCTAATAAAACGAGCTAAAAAGACTAATAACGACCAATAAATACAGAAAAATGCATTGTATTCGTTTGTATTGTGAATTGTGTCTTGTAGGTAACGGATATTGCACAAAAGGACAAAAACAAAGTAAAACGGACAAAACCGAGCACGAGATTGGAAAAAGCGTGAGATTTCAAAGACGAAGGCATACCCATCTTTTACGGACCAACCCAAACCCATTTTATTAGGTCGGGTCAGCCCAAGATTGATAGAATATTAAACCTCAAGTCCATTACAACATATTAAAACTAGATCAAAGTTTCTCAATGCACAGGCTCTGATACCACTTGTTGATCCCACGCCTTGATCGATTCTTTACGTAGTAAAGTGTTTGTTACCTTGGATGAATCCAAAATAACAATAGTTGAGGCTTTGTTTGTATATCAAAGTGTATGCGGAATCTACACTTTGATATACAAACAAAGTCTCAACTATTGTTATTTTGGATTCATCCAAGGTAACAAACACTTTACTACGTAAAGAATCGATCAAGGCGTGGGATCAACAAGTGGTATCAGAGCCTGTGCTTTGAGAAACTTTGATCTAGAAGTAATGGAGTTGGAGAACACTCAGAACAATGCGTTGGCTAAGCTTCCCATGCTCAAACTCGGGGAGTATGAGATGTGGGAGATCAGGATCAAACAGTACTTTCAGATCCAGGATTATGCTCTATGGGAGGTCATAGAGAATGGGAATTCGTGGGTACCTATTCCTGTTACAGCACCAGAAACTGGTCCATCAACAGCAACAAAGATGACTGTGCCTTCTACTGCTGAAGAAAAGATTTGTAAAAAGAATGATGTAAAGGCCAGAAGTCTACTGCTCATGGCACTGCCCAATGAACATCAACTTACCTTCGATCAGTATGTTGATGCTCAATCAATGTTTGCTGCTATTAAAGCTCGATTTGGAGGGAATGAAGCAACAAAGAAGACACAGAAGGCCATGCTGAAGCAACAGTATGAAAACTTTAATGCTTCAAGCTCAGAATCACTTGATTCTATCTTTAACAGGCTTCAAAAGCTTGTTAGTAGATTGGCAATTCTGGGTGTAGTTACTCCTCCAGAAGATCTAAATGTTAAATTTTTAAGGAGCTTACCTTCTGAATGGGATACACATGTGGTAGTCTGGATGAACAAACCCGATTTTGATACTATGGGTTTGGATGATTTATACAACAATTTTAAAATTGTTGAACAGAAGGTTAAGAAATCTGTTGGCACAAACAATGATGATAAGAACTTGGCATTTCTAACCACTTCAGGTGCAAGCAGTACTAATATTATTAATACTGTTAATCCTATAAATTGGGACATTTTGCCAGAGAATGCAGAGCACCAAGGAGTAAAGACAACAGAAATTGGAATCAAGGTAGCTCATCAAAGGCAGTAAAGATTAAAGATGCTTCTGAAAAGGCAATGTGTGCTATAGATGGTGCTGGATTTGATTGGAGTGACATGACAAAGAAAAAATGTAAACACAGTAAAGGTGTGTGTGTCTAGGCGTCAAGTCCTCTAATGGACGCCTAGGGTTTGTTTGTTTTAGCCTTAAGAATCTATGATTCCTGTTACTAGTTAGAGTAACCGTTCTAGAATTGATCATCTAGAATTGAGGCTATGTAGAACGTTTGGTTATTAATGAAGAAAACCTTGTTGAATATCTTTTTTCTTATTCCGCTTTGTTTTTATAACTTATGAACATTGATATTATCCTAGATAAAGGTCTAAACAACCTGAGCTTAAACGATCCAACGATCTTTAGGTTTCCACAAGGTTTTCTATTTGGATTCAACATTGATGACTTGCTTAATAAGATAAAGACAAGTTATTAATGCTATTAACTCGGATAGAAAAGAATGTTTGATTAAATGTCTAGTTTTGGGATTAATTACAAGAATTGGTTACGGAGTTTATTCAGTATTTCTTATTTGCAATTGAAGTAAGTTTCACGAAGGCGTTTATTTATTTCATTATCGAGATTCCTGCTATCGATTGATGACTTGCTTGAACATTTACGGTTTATGATTGAGACTTGGTTTATCTAGTTTCTAGAGGTCAAGGGGTGGATGGTTGAGGACCTGGTTAACTATCACTTAAAGGAGTTACGTTGTAGTGCTCAGTGTCACACGAAGAAGTCGATGTGGATAAATTTAAGAGGTGATGTACGTCGTATACTTTTGGCTTGGGTATATAGAGTACTTGTTGGTTTTACACCGTTCTTCAATCTACAATAGTGCAAGCTTAAGTAACAAATTTGGGGGATTTTACTTCAGTTTCAAGTTTAGTATATCATGTTTTCTTCATCAGTAATCATTACATAGAGCCTACAGAATTTGAAGATTCAAGAGATGGTTAACATATTTTTCAGGGGATATTGTTAACATGTTTAACCATCTACATGCACCATTTGAGGGGAAGTGTTTCGTTACTACTGCTGATCATTATTACTACTGCCAGTTTATATTGCTACTGCTCAAATTCATTTTTCTTAATTGTGCGTAATGGTAGGTAATTTAAGTCATTGGAAGGATGGATTGGTAGTTGTGGTATATGATTTGTAGCTGTTATGATCTAAGTTGCATATTTTCAGAAAACCCCTATTCGATTATTACAAAACTACAAGATTAGTGACTTCAAGGGAATGTCTTATAATGAGATTAGGCCAATATTTGAAAAGGTTTGGGATTTTAACCAACACATTGAGCCTATGGAGCATGGAAGTGAAAAGATGAAGTCTCCTGAAAAGATTGAAGAAGAAGATGTTGATACACAAAAGGAAATGAAAGAAGTGTCTAAAGAATCTGGAGCAAAAAGAAAGAAGTCTCTTCCTAGAAAAAGCACAAGAGGTACTGTTAAAAGACAAAAGATGGAAGTAGAAACTGAGAAGGAAGATCTCAAGGGATACTTAGACATAATTCTAAGAGAAGAGTTTGCAGAAGATGTTGAATCTATATCTATAAAATATCCAATTGTGGATTGGAAGACTTGTGATCTGACTGAGAATTTCATGTATTGTCAAATCTTTAGAGGAGATGGCAGTTCTAAGAACTATAAGGTTTTGAGTGAGATGCTTAAAGATTTTGATAGACTAGATGTAGAGGAGTTGTACAGATTAGTCAAAGAAAGGTATAGTGCTTCCAGACCTGAAGGATATGATTTGATGCTTTGGGGAGATCTGCACACTTTATTTGAGCCTGATGAAGAAGATGAAATATGGAAGAATCAGCATAAATATAGTGTGATAAGCTGGAGTTTACATGATTTTTGTGGTATTCACATTTTACTAATACACAATGGTATAGCCATACATATGCTGACAGAGAAGAAATACCCTCTAAGTCAAGAGATGATAACAAAGATGTTAAATAAAAGATTGGAGGTTGATCATGAGAGTTCACAGGCTTTTAAACTTCTAAGGTTTATAAGATCTCAAGTGCAGAAGTAGAAGAAGTGTTTGAAAGAATCATCATCAGAAGTTAAGAAGATTTAATCCAGAAGAAACTTAGGATTTGAAGATAAATCACAAGTTTAGGGGAGGATTGTTGGGAATAAATCTTCACAAGAGTTAATACTGCCAAGGTATAACTAACAATACTAATGGAGTTCGTACTGCCAGTACTTACTTAGTACTGCTAGAGTTAGTTAATACTGCTAGAAGAAAGATTAATACTGCTGATGGTCAAAGCTGCTGACTTGGAGATAAGGATGCATGGAGATAAATAAGGAATGTATAACTTTTATATTTTAGGAATATTTGTATTATGAATATAATTGTAACTGATCCTAAAAGTTTGGTAGTTATCTTGTAAAGGACTCCTTGTGGTGTATAAAAGGAGATCCTAGGTTAAGGTTTAAGATACGCAGACGCATACATAGACACATACGCTTAAGAGATAAAGAATACATCTTAGAGAAAGATTGTAATAGCTTTAAGGTTTGTAACCCTAGTACTAATCAAGAGTACTCGTATTATCAATAATATTGAAGCAGTTTGTGATATATTCATTGTTGGTACTGTTCCATTGCTAAATACTTCTAGAGTATTAAAGTGTAGATTCCGCATACACTTTGATATACAAACAAAGTGTCAACTATTGTTATTTTGGATTCATCCAAGGTAACAAAAACTTTACTACGTAAAGAATCGATCAAGACGTGGGATCAACACAAAACGTGTAACAAATGTTTAAACTCTGCAAATCACAAAATGTGTGTTGTTAATATTTTGAGTTCTGTGAATGCAACCCCTACTATTAAAATTGTCTTGAATATAGGGAAGCAGATTTGGAAACCAAAAGGCAAACTATCTGATAACAATTTGAACAAGAGCAAGCGGGTTTAGAAAGCAACAGGCAAACTATTTGCTGATATTGGTTATCAATGAAGACCCACAGGAAAGAAATTCACCTTAGAAAAACTTAATTGTGGTTATCAATGGAGACCCACAGGAAAGAAATTTGCCTTAGGCGAACTGTGCCCTTTAACTAAGCTTTCTGTGAAATGTTCTATCATAACAGCTAACCAACAGGACCCCAACACAAATTGGGGATCCAAAATTTCAAACCCTCCAAATTCGATTGTTTTCAAATGCAGGTGGTACAGATCATCCTTCGGTATCTGGACTCAGGCTGTTCAAAACTCGATTTAGAGGAAGGAATGGCTCCTGTACGCATCAGTTCAGGACCCGAGCCTATCATGATGACCCCTGGACGACTCAATTCATTTCAAAATGGCCGTGATAGAAGACTGATGGGTTCAAGCCATGCAAGATGAAATTCACGAATTTGATAGACTTGAAGTATGGGAATTAGTACCTCGCCCAATTTATGTTATGGTTATCGCTCTCAAGTGGATCTACAAAGTGAAGCTTGCTGGGATACAGGTTCTATTTCATTTACTTCTCTGTCTTTAATAATTTAGTATAAATCTGCTTATTAGCCTATTGTTGCTTAATCTGCTTAGTATAGTTCTCTTATGCTTATTATAGTTGTCTTATGTTCTTAGTGCTTGATAATTATTTAATCGGTCATAAAAATAGTGAAAAAAATCCAAAAACATCGCATTGTATCATTATTTCTAGGCATTATTTGTTGACTTCTTAGATATGCTTTTAGATTTGTTTTAAATGCTCATTAATATCTTGTATCTATTAATTACCACATTTAGAAGCTCAAAATGGATTTTATGAAGTTAAGGGGGTGTTTGGCATAGCAGTACTAACCACAAGTTAGTACTGCTAGTAGCCATTTGGTCTTTGGCTTTTGATTTTAATCTCTTAAATAAGTCTGTTAGAACAAGTTTTTTTAAGCTAGATTAGTTTACAAGTTTTCATTAGTAGATTTAACATAAGTCTTAATCTGTCAAGTGTCACTTGGATTATAAGCTTGAGTAGGATTCTTAGTGTGTCTAATAAGCCTCCTTTGTTCTTTGTTTGTTGTCTTCAAAAGTGTTGGAATCATGAGTCCTTTGCCTGCCTTTTTGTCTAAGTTAGATTTGAGTTGTTTTTCTATGCAAACTGACAAAGCAGTTTAAAAAGGACAAATAATACTGTTTTTCATGATTAATTTTTCAGATGGTTAATTTGGTTTGTAGGTTTTGATATTTGGATTATAAATAGATTAGGGGTAGTAGTTAATCTGTTTCATAATTGTTTTTAATATAAAGCTCTTTAGATTATCTGTTTTTGCTCTTAAAAAGAGCAATTCTTCTTTTAATTTTCAAAAAGCAAAGTCATTGAATACTGACTTATGCTGTCTGTTTTCACAAGCTCTTCTCAATAAGTTCTTGTTGTTAAAAGTTCTTTTCAAAAGTTTTTTCTAGTAGCCCTTAGGTCTAAGTTCAAATAGGTATAAGCTAGATTTTCTCAAGTGTCCATTTGCATTCTAGAAATTAAGCCCAAAGTTGCTCTTTGAGGCTGTTTGGTAGTAGATTTAGTATTAAGTGCTTATTAGTGTTTTTCTGCTTATTGCTTATTAATCTGTGCTTATCTTCTTTTCAAATCAGCTATATAGGTTAGGTTAAGTATAAAAGTAGCTTATTAAGTCTTAGGTTTAGCTTATTTCATGTTTTCAAGTTCTTAAGTTTTATATAAAAGCTAAAAAAGAAAGTTTAGTATTTTTCTGTCTTATAAGCTGATTTTCAGCTTATTTAGGGAATTTCCTAAAAAGTTTCTTTTATTAAAAGTTCTTATTTTTAGTTTTTCTACAAGTTTGTTTTTAAACTTTTCCAAAATAAAAAATAATAAACAGCAAGGCCCGGGACTCGAACCCAGGACCTTGCCTTCACACACACATATACGTAACCAGTTTGCTACATTAGCTCATCTGTCATCTCTTCTTTCCATTACCCTTTTATCCCTTTTCATTTCCTTTTACTATAAAAATAATTCCGTTTAGTTAATTTGATTGTTTCCCTAGCTTATCTAGATAAGCTGAGCTCTTGCTTTTATTTTTCTTAATTTCCTGCAGAATATAGTACTTTTAGTGAGTTTCATAGATTTTTCTCTTTAACTGTTTAATTTGTATCAATTTTATAGTTCTATCTCTTTAAAAAATTCATAAAAAAAATAGTAGAAAAATAATCAATTATAATATAATTTTTTTAGAAAATTTTCTTTTACATATAGTTTCTAGAAATTAATTATGTGTCGATAGGGTTTTTTTTTAAATTTGAAATTTTTTTGATTTTAAAGGAACGGGATTCGTTCTCGTTCACATTTTTAGTGTTTTCAAGCCCGTATCGATTCCGTTTTTGTTCTAGTTTCTTTAAACTTACTTTTTAGTCAATTAGAGTATATTAAAAGTAAAAAAATTCATGTTAGGTTTAATTTTAGAAATTTAGGGTTTTTAATCGCCATTTAGGGTTCCCGTTTTGCGTTATTAGTTAAAGTTTAATTTACGTTATAAAGTTTGTTTGAATGGTCACTTTAATTTACGCATTTAGTAATTTATATAACAAAATCATTTCGCACCAATTCATAAATCATTGGTCCAAATAATAAACGTGGGGTTCCATTTCATAATATCTTACGAGGAATACGATATTACCGGTTAAATACGTATTATTATATATAATTGTGAGAATTTTCCTTTCTTCCTTTGTCCTCAAAGGTAGTTTGGTAATTTCATATCTATTATATTATTTTACGTGTATAAAACTATTACAATCATTTGACTTTTTTGTTGACTTTGACTTTTTTACTTTGGCTTTTCACGCTCTTCACATTCACGTGCTCGGTTTTGTCGTTTTTGGCTTTGTTTTTGTCCTTTTATTAGATATCCGTTACCTGCACAATACAAATGCAAAACATACAAATACAATGTATTTTTAGTACGTTTTTAGTCATTTAAGTCAGTTTTTAATGGTCAAAGGTATGTGTACTTAAACACATACCAGCCACCAGAGTCCATGATCCACTCTAAGAACCTCTCCTCACTCACCGCCATCAACAAGTCACCATTGTCATAACCCTCAGAACCAGTACCTATGTCCCACATTCCTTCTTTGACAAAGCCAGTTGATTTTTTCTTGTTCCTTTTTGGACAGTCTTTCTTCAGGTGATTCTCAGAATAACATATGTAACACTTCAGTTTATAAGTTCCTTTACCTTTCGACTTCGATCGCGAACTACCACGTCCTTGATTACCCCGGTGATCTGACCTCTCCCTTACAAATAACCCATCACCATCATCCTTTGCATCTTTCTCGTTTTCAACTCTCGTGATTTGAGGTCTAGACAAGACTTTTTCCAAGTGAGCGGACTCTCTTGCATAAAAGCAATGTCTCCACAAGTTATCATATGAAGGTGGGTAATGACGTTATAGTAACATGAAGTGCCTGATCCTTAGTCATCATTTAACGGTTCTATGTTCGCCAAATCACCGATCAACTTTAATTTAACTAATCTATTATGTTCGATATAAATTTCTTACCTGAATGCATATAGAAAGTGAACAACTTCTTCTTTAAGTATAATATATTGGCTAAAGACTTTGTCATATACAAAGTTTCCAAATTTAACCAAACAACCGCAACAGAACTTTCTTTGTTGACATCCCTCAACACCTTGTTATCCAAGCATAAGAGTAAGGCACTGTGTGCTTTCTTGTAGACATCCGTCTTCAACGCCGCTGTTTTATCAGCATCCGTCATGGTTTCTGGGAATGGATCTAACACAGCCTCCCAACCATGTTTAATTAATAGACACCGCATCTTCACACGCCACAACCCGAAGTCATTAGAACCGTTGAATTTTTCGACGTCGTCCAATATGCATTAACGGTCAATCCAACCATTCATACTACCTGTATTGAACAGTTCTGGACATCTGCTAAGGTCAAAAAAGTTAATGGGGAATGACAGATACAAGCCTTAGTAGACAAGAAAAAGGTAATCATCTCTAAGACAAGTATAAAGAGTGATCTTAAGTTGGATGATGCTGAAGGAATAGATTGTCTACCTACTGCTACCATTTTTGCAGAATTGGAAATAATGGGGTATGAAAATCTTACTCAAAAGCTTACATTCTATAAAGCTTATTTCTCATCCCAATGGAAATTTCTCATACATACCATACTGTAAAGCTACTCCTACTGATTCCCATTCCACACCCATTATCACTCAACCATCATCCTCAAAACCTCAAAAGAAAAAATCTAGAAGGAAACAAAGGAAGGACAGTGCTCCTATAGAGCCTACTACTGAAGAGACTACTCACGAGGAACATGTCTCTACTGCTTCCTATGATCCACCTCAAAGTGGTGAGGATAGAATGCAACTTGCTGAATTAATGAGTTTGTGTACCAACCTATAGGAGAAAGGCCTTGATTTAGAGAAAGCCAAGACTGCTCAAGCAAATGAGATTACTAGTTTAAAGAAGAGAGTCAAGTAGTTGGAAAAGAGAAGGAAGTCAAGACCTTTAGGGCTAAGAAGGTTAAGAAAGGTTGGTTCCTCTAGCAGGGTAGAATCCTCTAATGATGTCAGTTTGGGTAAATAGGAGGATGCATCCAAACAGGGGAGGAAGATTAAAGATCTTGATGCTGATGCAGAAGTGACTTTGGTAAATGAGATTCAAGAGATGAATGATGACAACCTGATGTTTGATACAAGTGTCTTGGAAGAGCAGGAAATGGAGTTTGAAAAGGTGATTGAAGAGACTGTAGTTAGTGTTGCTACAACTACAAAATCAATTCCAGTTAGTGCTGCTGAAGTAGTTACTACTGCCAGTACCAGTGTTGAAATTCCAAAAGAATTGACTCTTGCTCAAACTTTGATTAAGATCAAAACTGCAAAACCCAAGCCTGTTGCAACTGCTGCTACAACAGTTACATCTGTTAGACCAAGGGCTAAGGGAATTATATTTCATGATCAGGAAGAACAAGTATCTGCATCTACAAAAACATTTTCTTCTTCACATTCACAACTTCCACAAGTAAAAGACAAAGGCAAAGAAAAAATGGTAGAGCCTAAAGTGCCATTAAAAAAGAAAGATCAAGTTGCTCTTTATAAAGAAATGGCTTGAAATCTTGAAGCTCAGTTGCAAGCTAAACTTATTGAAGAAGAAAGGACTGCAAGGCAAAAGAAAGAAGAAGCCAACATAGCTTTGATTGAATAATGGGATAACATATAAGCTATGATGGAGGCAGATTTTGAATTAGCTCAGAGGCTACAAGCAGAAGAACATGGAGAAATAACCATTGAAGAAAGATCAAGATTGTTTGTAGAGCTCATGAACAAAAGAAAGAAACACTTTGCAAAGCTTAGAGCTAAAGAGATAAGAAAAAAGCCACCTACCAAAGCTCAAAAGAGAAATCAAATGTCTACCTATTTGAAGAATATGGCTAGATACAAACATAGTCAGTTGAAGAGAAAAAGCTATGATGAAATCCAGAAGTTGTTTGATAAGAAAATGAAAAGAGTAAATACTTTTATGGACATGAATTCAGAAGTAGTGAAAGGCAGCGAGACAAGAACAGAGGAAAGCTCTAAAAGAGCAGGGGATGAACCTAAATCTGATATGTCAAAGAAGCAGAAGATAGATGAGCATGATCTAGAGGAGGCAGAGATGAAAAGGCATATTGAGATAGTTAAAGATGATGAAGTAGCAATTGATGATATACCTCTAGCCACTAAGCCTCCAGTGATTGTTGAATACCAGATTGATAAAGATGGAATAATGGGATACTTTAAATTGATAAGGGCTGATGGAAGCTCAAAAAGGTATTCATCAATGATAAAGATGCTTCAGGGTATTGATAGAGAAGACTTAGAGACCCTCTGGAAGTTGGTTAAAGCTAAACATGAGAATACAAAGCCATAGGATGATTAAGAAAGAGTGTTATGGGGTGATTTGAAAGTAATGTTTGAACCTAACATAAAAAGTGAAGTATGTAGAAATCTACAAGGGTACAAAGTGATTGTTTGGAAGTTGTTTGATAACTGTGGAGTGCACTTTGTAAGGTTTAGAAATCTACACATTTTTATGTTAGTTGAGAAAAGATATCCCCTTACACCAATAACAATCTTAAACATGCTGAACAAGAAACTTCAACCTGATCATTGGAATGACATGTGTTATCAACTACTCAAGCTTATGACAAAGCAGGATAAGGGTCAATGAAGTGTTTGAATGCATCCTCCTGGTGATGGCGAAGACTTTTAATGAAACTTAAAGATTCAGAAGATGAACATCAAGTCTAGGGGAGGATTGTTGGGTTTAAAAGACTTCAAGATGATTCTTAGAGTTACTACTGCTCAGGTATATATTAGTGCTGTCAAGCATAACTTAGTGCTGCTGGTAATACTAATGAAAATTATGCTAAGTAGTTAGTACTGGTAGTATAAAGTTACTACTGCTAGTTACTACTGTTAGTATAATTAGTACTGTTAGTATAAAGTTACTGCTGCTAGTAGAAGTTAAGACTGCTCAGAGATGAAGACTGAAAATATACTAAGTAGTTACTACTGCTAGTACTAAAGTTAGTACTGCTAGTGTATGTTAGTACTGCTAGAGTAAACTTCTAAGTAGTTAATGCTGCTTGTGCTCAGTTACAACTGCTGAGTAATTACAACTGCTGGAAGGATTAATGCTGTCAGAGATGAGATCAAAGACATATCAGAGAAGAGATAAAGGTTGATTGAAGAACAAGAATACTTATGAAGATAAGTATCAATTATTTGTAAAGAAGATATGTATAAACTTATTTGTTTAAGAGATTATGTTTACTTATAGAAAAGATCATAATCACTTGACGCGTTTTGTAAGCCCATTAGGGTTTCCTTAGTGTATAAAAGGAACCCTACGGCATAGATCTAGATATCAGTTTTCATATTAGTATTCATAGTTTGCATAGCAATCATAGTTAGTATTCATAGCTATTTTGTAACTCAAAATAGTATTCAATATATTGAAATTTTAGTAAAGATCTTGTTTTTACTGTTTCATTGTTCTTCTTGGTATTGCAAACTAGATTCCGTATAGTTTGTGATATTCTCAATCTTAGTTTCTACTATAGTTGTCTTAGATCTATCCAATATAACTAAGCTTTAACAAGCTAAGTAAGATCTGTCAAGAAGGGATCAACATACGTCAAGCAAGTGTTATATGATTATTACGAGGATAATTTATAACTTTTCATGTTTTATTTTTATTGGTTACGTAAAGCGTCTACGTTTTATAATAAATTACATTTAGACATCCACGGAAGCACCAATACCCATCTATACTCAAACAAATACCTACTTTTATACCCAATACCTAAAAATTAAATCATTTTACACCTATAAACCCATAAGGCCGGTTCTACAACATGTAAAACACAAATAATACATAACCCTCCACTAAGGTTACTTCACATTAATCACCATCTTTTTATTAACCACCAAGTTTACTTGTACCCCTTGTACTCTTTGACATGCCTCCTCTTAGGGAGGAGGAGAGCACCTTACACAACTTGTATCATTACCACCCTTAATCCTTTGTTTTGGTTAGATGGTTTATGAATACTTGCAACATAAATAGAAGTCTTGAGTTAAAAATTTCACACACACATTCATTTGCAAAGAAAATCAAGTCACAACTCTCTCCTTTCACTCTCAATACCCACGGCTCACATATAGATTCTAGGGTTTCCATAATTTTTGTTTCACAAAGATTACAAGTATACTAGTGTTCTTAGGTATAATATCTAAGGTATATATATCAAGGTGGTTTGGAAGCTTAGATATAAATTAAACAAGGGTTTAATTCAAGAAGAAACTAGGGTTTTCTACATTGGGTTTCAATTTAGGGTTTGCATTTTGGGGTTTGATTGTGTGTTCATCATCCTCATCCACTCTCTTAAGGTCTACATAAACCCTAATCTTTCTAATTATTCAATTTCATATTTTATATCATGTTATATTGTTTATTACCACCAAGGGTTTATTTTATGAGTTTATAAAATATTATGAGCATGAACATAATTTGTATATATATGTAACTATGGTGAAATGGTGTTTAAAATGCAAGAATACACTTTATATAAGTGTCGGTTAATTTATAGATTTAGTTTATAAATTTATTTGTTGAAAGTTTAATTACAAAGTTTATATACAAATTATTATGAGGACATTGTACTTGGACAAGAATGATGGACATAATCTTAAGGATCCAAAATATGTAAGACTTGTGGTACTAATTAATATAGAGGACTTGTACAAATTTATTCAAGTGATAATTTATAAAAACTAGTTTATAAATCTTATACATAAATGGAATGTTTTAATTATTTTGTGTAGATTCAAAGTTTTATAAATTCTAGAAGTATTTTTATATAATAGTACATTTCATAAGGAATCCAAGCATATAAATAACTTGAAAAACAAAACTATAACGAAGAAGTTATGATATTTACAAGATTACGATAATTAAATATATAAAAGTGTTTTTATAAAAGTAGTTTTATAAAAACTGGCACTGTTTCAGATCTGATAAAAATATATAGATATTTTATGATGATATTACTTGTTATGAGTATTCCAAGCATATAAGAAACTCGAAAAACGAAGCTATAACGAAAGAGATACGATTTTTGTAAGATTAAAGTTATAAAAATGATTTTATAAACTATTTTGAATTTATTGTTTCAACACAAATTTTTATAAAAATAGTGAGTATTTTATTTGAATAGTTTATCTCGCCACAATTTCATACATATAAAGAACAAGCGAAATGGAGTTAAAATGAGTAAGTTACGAGTTTTTAAAGATTTCAGATAAATAGAAATTACAAAAACTAATTAATATTTATAAACAATTTACTGAAATTTTTATAAAAATGTAATAATCTGATAGAAATATAAAAAGTGGTTTACAAGTGTTTTCGAGTCCGTTTGGCTATAAAAACATTAAGAAATAATGTAGTAGTACTTATATAATATTTATGTAAGTTTTTAACTTTATAAATATTATTTTATAAAACAATTAAACCATTTATATAATATCATTATATAAACAATAAAAATATTAAATCAAGTGTTGTTAACAAATAATCAATTATTGGTCAAAGGTAATATTTTTACGGACACATATACGTAGACATTTATTTAACAAGTACGATTTAAATATTGTTTCGACTTTTTAAACTAAGCAAAAGCTATTAGGTGGTGATGTAACTCTATAACTTATGTTTTGTATTTATATTAAATACATTATACTTATACGGCCTATAATTAATTAGGTTGCATTCTGGATCGTTTGTGACGATTACTTTGTTGATTTTGCGATAATCAATACTTTCACTAGAGGTGAGAGTTTATAGCCCCTCTTTCACTTGTTTTACATTTACTTAACAAATTTCGAGGGAGAATACATGCTCGTTACAACTTGTTTACGTATTCATTACAATCTCTTTTACATATTGTTTTACATACTTGGTTGCATACTTGATTTCGTAACTTGGTTACATACTCGTTTACATACACATTTACAAAACTATTTTCATACTCATTGCAAACTCGTTTACAAACTTGTTACACACTCATTTCATATTGTATGGGATACAATACTTGTTTTCACTTATGGACGTAACAACATACTTTGATTCAAATGATTATGTATTAGCTTAAATTGCATGAACTATTAATTACTCGGAGGGTAAGCGCGAATGTTATAAGATAGATCTATTTGGGATTGAGAATCCCCGTTTGGGTGATTAGCTCTTACTAGTTTTAGCGGTATTGAACTAACGAATGGTATACCATATCAGAGCACGATTTGATTGGTGTCTACAGGGCCAACAACTACATACTCATGTACTCTTACTATGCCTTGAATAAAGTGGCATACATATAAGTCTATGCCGCAGTTTCATGAACTTAGGGGTGAAATCGTAACCACACTTGGTAACTATTGTATTGGATACAATGGTCATGCATACTTTACAAACGCTTTGGTCCAACTATACTTAACTTTTTGTGACTATTGTATAGGATACAATAGTCATACACATCTTTGATTTCAACTTTTACACTTACATTTTCATGACTATTATAAGGATTAAAATGGTCATACACGCTTTACAAATCTTGATTTCAACATTCATACATACATTTTTGTGACTATCATAAGGGTTGAAAAAGGTCAAACATTGAAAAGGGTCATACATAATTTACAAAACTCAGATTCTAACATTTTAACAAACACATCTGTGTGGTTTGTGTTTATATGCATTTTAAGAAAACCTATATATCTAAGTTTATGCGTTGCAAGTCTTGTATGGGCGGGACTTGTAATACAGTAAGTTTACATATATATAGTTTTGTGATATACATTTATACTTACAAAAACTTATGAACTCACCAACTTTATGTTGACCCTTTTAAGCATGTTTTTCTTAGGTGAATTAGATGCTTGGCTTACTTGATGTGCATTGGAGTCTAAACAATACAAGATTACTTTTCAAATGACACATTTAGAGGTCGTTCTCTCAAGTCTTGTGCAATGGTATTATGAAGTAACGCTCCCGGACCCTTATTCCGCTACGACCTATTTTTGGGGTGTTACAGATTGGTAATCAGAGCCAAGGTTATAGAGAACTAGGTTGCATATTTTACCTAGACTATAACCATTTTCATAAATATTGCATCACATCAAACTTATCATGTGCATACACACTACTTGCCTACTTGCTTACATTACTTGCTTACGTGACTTATATATATATATATATATATATATATA
>BQNB010087494.1:0-23238 GCA_026074375.1 Tanacetum coccineum
ATTTCAAAAGAAGTATCCGCATCTCTTCACTAAACATGTACCTTCATCAAGTGTTGCAACTTGAGCCTTGAGGACAAGGCTATTCTAACGGGTGGAGACTATAACATTTCACATTTTCAGGTCATTTACGACTTCATTTATTTCACTATTTATTTTTAGGCTTTTGCGCGTTTACTTTTAATTATTATCGTATAGTTAAATCGCGTAAACTAAAAATCATCATTCAACGTAGACGGACACCAAACAAATAAAAGTTTACGTCAAGCAAGTGTTATACAATTATTAAGAGTGCAATTTATAACTTTCATAATTTATTTTTAGTGGTTAGATAAAACGCTTACGTTTCGCAATAAATTACATTTAGGCATACCCGGAAGCACCGATACCTATCTATACTCAAACCAATACCCACAATTACACCCAATACATAAAAATTAATCCTTTTTCTACCCATGAAGCACTTAGAACCGGATGAATGGTGTTAACACAAGAATTAAATCACAAAGTCTCCACTAAGTTCTACCTTTTTGGTTATACTTACACAACATGTACCCTAAACACATATTACTAGAAATTGGCACATCATAGTACCCTAAAACCTATCTTGGCCATTCCATGTGCATGGGGAGGAGGAGAGCACTTTACTTTTGTACCCTAAACTACTACTAGTCCATGGTTTGATCTTAGGTTGTTTCTAATACCACCTTTCTATAAGTAGCAAGTCTTAGGTTTAATTTAACACATTTACGATTCATGCAAGAAAAACAAATCACTCGTACTCTCTCCCTACAAACCATAACCCACGGCTCATAACTGTAAGCTAGGGTTTCTCATAAAAAACTTCATTCCAAAGGATAACAAGTGATTAAGCATTCATTCTAATTATATCTAAGATCATTCAAGTGCATTGGAAGCTTGGGTTTGTGGTTTAACAAGAAGTATACAAGAAATATAATTAGGGTTTTCCGGTTTTCTTGATTAGGGTTTGGATTTGGAAGCTTGGCTAGGGTTTTATCTTGTGTTCATCATTCCACATCTCTTCTATAAGGTTAATTTAAGTATTTCATTTCCATTCATTCATTATCTTATGTGTACATACTTGTTATATATGTTAAACACCACATATTTTTCATTTTTATGATTTATGGAATATTACAAAGACACATGTAATTCGAATTTTACATTATTGTGGGTGAAATGCTACTTTAAAATGGAAGTAAACATTCTAACAAGTGTAAATTAGTTCAAGTTAGTTTGTAAATTAGTTTGTATTGAAAGTTTTATTTACAAGTATATGTATAAAAATATCATGAGGACATGGATTTCATTTGGACAAGTATTGTGGAAATTTATAAGACTTAATATATGTGAGAAATATGGTATAACACTTGGTGAAAGAATGGTGCAAAGTTTCTAAATAAAAGGAATTATAAAACTTGTTTTATTAATTATAAAACCCAAATTAATTTTATATTCGAACCAGGTAATAAACATTTTATGTTTTATAAAAATAGTACTTTTCATGAGGATCGTAAGCATAAAAATAACTTGAAAAACCGAGCCCTAACGAAGAAGATATGATGTTTACAAGTTTACGATAATTATATATATATAAATGTTTTCATAAAAGTTTTTTTATAAAAATCCAACCAAATTCGAATCTGATTATTCGAGGGCATATTTTTATGAGAAAGTACAAGTTATAAGTATTCTAAAACTATAAAGTACATTGAGAATGGATTTATAACAAAGAAGGTACATTATTTACATGTTTAAGTTAGAGAGTATTTTTATAAAAGTAAATTTATAAAAATAGGCTACTGTTCGAGACATGGGTTGTTGAGAAATATTTTTCTTGGATAGAGTTTTTAGTTACGAAGACGTGGACATAAGAATCACTAAAAACCGAATCAAAACGAATGAGATACAATTAAAATACGATTTCAATAATTAAAGTTATAAAAAGTATTTTTATAAACTTTCACTTACGGTTACTGTCAATAACAATACTTAAACCATATAAAAAATTTGAAATTTTATTAGATCTTTCAAATACGAATCCATACATATAAAGAACAAGTGAAACGGATTAAATATGAGTAAGTTATGACTTTTGGAAGGTTACGACGATTAATTATATAAAAGTAGTTCTATATAATTTTATAAAAACAATTAAAATTACTGTTCATCAGGGGCATACATATTATAAATATAATATATTGATATATTTTTAATACGGAGCCATGGATATAAATAACGTGAAAAACGGAGTTTAAACGATAAAGATATAAGGTTTATAAAACCGTATGCACTATTTTTACTTTTGTGCACTATTTTATAAAAAATATTTAAACTTATTATATAATATCATTATATAATCAATAATAATATTGAAACATGTATTATTAACAAACAATCAATTATGAGACAAAAACCACACTTTATTTTACGGATACAAATACAAACACCTTTATTCAATAAAGTACGATTTAAACATTTATTTGACATATAAAACTAAACAAAGACTATTAGGTGGTGGTGTAACTATATAACTTGGGATGTAATACTATTAAGTACATTGTACTCATATGGCCTACATTTAATTAGGTTGCGTTCAGATTTCGCTTGTCGACTCACTCACTTGATTTATATTATCAACATTATTCACTAAGGTGAGTTCATAGCCCTATGTTTTACTATATCAATGATTTATAACTTTTGGGGTGAGAAACATGCATTGTTTTTCGTTATCTGGCGATCCTCTACCATCATCATTTCCTAACGTATTCGACTCTGAATCTATTTATTCGAGAGCCTACGCGGGATTTTTTGCCTCATAGCAACAACATCTTTATGGAACATTAGCAATTTCGTTCCCCCCACCCCCGTTCGGGTTACAATTACCGCTAGATCCACGCCAAACACACTTTGTCTCGTTGCTGTATTTTAGTGTAGTCGCAGCTCGTCTCCTAGAGTCACACATTTTTTAGATAGAACACATTTATTTCTTGTAATTTGACTCCAACGTTCTTTGAAAAATCTTGCACACGCCTGCAAAAATCACAACCACAATTAAACACTGAAAAGTTGAACCTATAGGTCAAGATATGTTGGTAAATGGCCAAAACAAACTTCCAAATACTGAATTAAAATTCAAAATTCATTTTTGAGATGAAACTAAATTACCAATTTAACTAACCTAAAAAGCTAACATCATTTTCAAGGGTTTTCCTAATTATTTTTTTATCCAAATTCTATAATCAGAAAGACACGAAATGTTTTCTTAAATCAGAAACCCACCGAATATAAAAGACAAAGGAACTGATGAGGTATAGTCTCCTCCGGAACATCCGAAAAAAAGATATAGCTTAGATACTCCTGCCAAACTAGTACGAGCTAAAGCTAAATAAATACTCCAAAGAAGCTGACTTCTCGAAGGACACGTCAGGTCCGGAGTCACCCACCAGAACTCTGGAGAAGCTGGTGTGTAGAAGGACATATCAGGTTCGGAGTTATTAGCTCCGTCCTAATGCAGCGGTATCAAAGGACAATCCGACAAAAGGTACAGTCCTTGTGAAGGACCACATTCCTTGGAATGACACGTAGCTGATAGTTCATACAAGGAGAGAGCCCCAGGGTTATGTCTTGTAGTAAATCCCAAATAGTATAAAGGGGCTCATATCCTCGGGGCGATACATATAACACCTACTCCGGACCATACTTTATATTCTCTGCATTTATCTCATATCACCATAATTACTCTCACGCCGGAGTTGGTCCCGGATTCACACCCCAAGGCGAGCTAACAGTGTTCTTTCTTATTTTCAGCTTGGAGACAAAGGATTAAGCTCCAGAGGAACCATGCTGAACTTAGTATTCATCACCGCTAAGGTTACTTTTACCAAGCCCAAGTAGCCCACGTAAATTTACTTTAACAATTACTATACTCCTACCAACAATCATCTTCGTACATCATCAAACACAAGGAATCAAGCTGTGATACAAGATGGTCGTATGGATATTCAAAGCAAAAATGTTGGCTATGCAGGGTGGAAACGGGAATGCAAGGAGGCAAAACATGAATCAAGCAACTTATGCAGGAAATGGTTTGTGTCACACCCCCCAAACAGGGCCTGGACGGAAACACGTGTCTAGGGGGGTAACGTCATTATATACATCACACAAGATCAAGGGAACGACCACTAATGGACATTTTGAAAATCATAACTCGTTGTGTTTATTAATAATGGATAAGTCTTACTAGATTTGAAATGAAATTTAAAATGTTGCGGAAGCGTAATTAAGTTTTCAAAAGACAACGAGTATGAATGATAATAAAGTCTTCAAAGATGATATCATATTGCACGTAGACTCCACATAGCACATCAGAGAAGTCCAAAGCTAAGCACCTGAAAAACATGCTTAAAACGTCAACATAAAGTTGGTGAATTCATAGGTTTAAGTAAAATATTTACAAGGACTAAAAGGATTTAGTAATTTCTGTTTCATTCCCAGTATTATGAAAAGTATTTGGTAATTGATATCGTTCAATAAGAGTAGTGTGAGTCTCAACATTTCCGAGTGTGTGTGACTATTGTAACACATACAATATCACAAGACAAAATGTTTACGATATTACCCTAAGCTCATGACACCGAAGCCTTAACAAGTTGTGTAAATCCTAGTCTTTTAGATTCGTCTCAAATCGATGTTTTGCCAAAACACCCAAGTACTACCTCAAATGAAATGCACCCACTGGCCGATGTACTCATCTAGAATTCTGAGTGGGGGTGTCAACCCCAATAGATCTATTCACGGCATTTGTGCTTACACAAAGTAATTAACAGTTCATGATAGTGTGTACTACGTGGTAATAGGGAAACTTAGGTAATATGTAAAAGTTTAAGGTACTTGCATTCATAGTAAAAGCAACCAACATATTCATAAAGAGTTTAAAGTATTCATATCCATAGTAAAGCAACCAACGTATTCGTAAAAGCTTTAAGTACTTGTATTAATAGTAAAACGAGTGTGAAATCAATCATGTAAACGAGTTTTGTAAACGAACATATCAATAAGTCTGAAATCATTAGAGTAAACAAGTTTGTAAATGAGCATGTTCTCACCCCAAAAGTTATAAGGTTAATATAAAACAAGTAAAACATGAGGCTATGAACTCACCTTAAGCAAACGAAGAGATAGTAAATCAACGAGGAGAACAAAGTAACCGAACGACTCTAACTGCGACCTAATTATAAGACGCGCCTTAAAACGAGAAATAATAACGAAACGTTGCATAAAACGTTTATAAAAGAACTAAACATCCATATGTGTTTGTGCTTTAGTTTATTTAACAAAAACGTGTCTTTACGAACTCAATAGGTTTATATAAACGTTACGCCATTCTTATAAATAGTTGCCATTTTTGAAAAGTTACTATTTTAAGAAACTTTCTATTATCGGAAAGTTCTATGTTTCGTGATGTTAATATCGTCCCCTATTTTGTCAAGTCTATAATTCCATAAACGCACTAACAAAACCTAAATGCCTACTTTTCATTTCTATTTCGCTACTTCGTACTAACTTACTATTTTTAGTAACTGTAGTATACATGATATCATAACACAAGCAAAAGATGATGGGTTGGCTACTTTATCTTAGAGAGAGAAAGTGGTCTTTCTAGTACAAAAAATATAAAATAAGCATTGGTTCATCAATAACTATCATAAGCTCTTAAAAAGCCAAAACAACATAAGCCCGAACCTTAAGCTTATGAGTTAAAGACTCGCGGTTCATAGGGCTTTTTGATGGTGACGTGGCTTAAAAGACCCTTAAGCATTCTTTGGCTTATTTGTTAAGCCAAATAAGCTTAACGCTTGTCCTTGACAAAAAATAAGCAAGAAACAAGCCGAATAAAATATAAGTCGAATTAAATAAGCTCGAACAAAACAAATTCCCTTGGACTCAATTTCCTATATTGGGTCGAACCAAAAATAAGTCACACTAACTCAACAATAATCAAAATAAGCTTTCCAAAGCTTATTAACAAAACCTAACATAATAAGCTATAATCTAGCATTTTTATTATACAAAAATAACCACGATCACAAAACTATATTTTCCTTATGTTTCTTGTTATTATTTTCGAACCATAGGCATAACCTTTTAAGGTTTATGTAGTTTTAAAATCTTTGTTTTTACAAAATAAGTTGTACAACTAGTATGTATGCATCAAGATGATCATGAAAGTACAAGTTATTAAAAGATTTGAAGACTTACAAAGTTTGAAGGTTTTAGGAAGATGAACAAGACTAATACAATCCAAATGTTGTTTAACATATACCCGAATGATACAAATGATCAAACCTTCAACGAATCTTCAAAAGAGTTTTTGATTAAAGATGAAAAGTTTATGGATTTGTGTGTGTGTGTTTTTCGTGGACAAGGGGAACAAGAGAGAAAAGAAAACTCAAATGCTATGTGTGTGTGTTTTATGAATGAGAAAATGGAAGTAATGTGTATATGTAATGCCAAGTTTACTTCACACACTAAAAGTGTGCATGTACGAGTGCGTGTAATAGAACAAGGAAGGAAGGGAGACCAAAAGATCTCTCCAATCCACAATGAAACTAATGACAAAATGATAGTTGTAAACCTTGTCTTATTGTTATTTGAATTTCAAATGGCACATCATGGTTTACTTAGGCTGTGTTTGTACGCATGCATGCATGAGGGGGGGGACGGGGGGCAACAATGAGTGTTTTATTATTTTTATATGCTAGGTGCTCCATGGATGATTTAATTTCTAAAAGCCTCTCCATGCATATGCTCTTAGTTAAATAAATCACGATCCACCGCAAGTAAATCGCAATACGATAAACGGTATCATCGAAAATATATGAAATACTTTAAATATTGCGAGCCCTAAGCACATAAAAACGTGTGTCTATTTGCCCAAAATCGCTACAACGTTTGGCATCACCCGGTTCGCTCACCATGGTAACGATACTTAGATAATTAACGGAACACACATCCCAGGTTAACGAACGAAAAGTTAATACGAAACTTACTTAAAAATTCAAATTATTGACCGGAAAACGGCTACATTATTGAATGGAAAATTCACGGGGGTGTCAACACAATTATGGAGTGACATTTTGGGTGAATTTGGTGGTGAAAGGTTATCTAACTATTTATAAGAATACACGTTTGTTTTGGGATCATGCTAAGCCAAGGACTACGGACAAGATATCCAAACATCTACATAACTCTACCATCAACCTCTTATCTTTTCATTCTTACTCTAATATAAACATCAAACATACGCAAATGGCAAAGCACCGTACATTTTTTTTTCACCTTTTTTATATACTACAATTTTCTTTTTCTCGAACACTTTGCCTGCCATTGCGTAAACATATTATACATCATGGGGGTTTTTACAGATGCACACCTACACTTGAACTTTTACATACTCGATAGATAGAATCTAACTAATGACCCGAATTGAGGTGGATCAACATAACATGGAGCTTATTGAGCTCTACTGGGGGTAATAAATTACTTCTTCCCCAATTTTTCAAAAGATGAATACTACCATGAATCTCAATTGTCCCAAAACAGTATTTACAAGGATAAGGACTTAGCAACCGTGTACTTAATAATTAACTTAGGTTAAAACAATAATGTACTAAAGGTGAGTATATACAACGTAGGCTAAGGTGATTTGGGTGTAACAATTGGTTCAAGGGTGACAATGCTCTCATTAATAGCCCGGCTTAAACAAAAAATATAATTACAGAACCTTGAAAAGGATAGGCTCGGAGGTTGTACTAGGGGTATACCTACACTTAAAAATTAGCACAGCAGTAGCAAGATGTGGGTATAGTTATATAGACAATGTGACCATAATAACAATTACAGGTTGTAAAACATAGGTTAAAACCTAGTGCCTCTCTTTTCTAGCAAAATCCAATACTTACTATCTGTCTCAGGATGTATCACAAACACAGTTCTAAAATGTTATATACTATCAGTTACAATCTCAATAATTTAATACTTGATAACAAATGCTTCCAGAAAATGCGACAAGACCATACGTACACATCTATAACGATGGAATAGACACATATGACTGTATTTGAACCTTAACTCGAGAAAGCTAAAGTACTAATTATCTGTAGGAATCAAAATGATACCAAATTCCTATAGATCTAAAAGGCGAACCTCACATTTTTAGGTTGGAAATTTTTGAGGGTTTTTGTGCCATTCCCAGTAGACAATTCCTAACCATTAGAACTGCTATTAATACTCGGTTTTCGTCGGTAAGTTTTTAAATTTTTTTAATTTGGTCAAAATTACATTTTATGCTATGTTTCTAATATTACCCATCATTTTAAGGAACGAAGAAATGCAATGAAGAAGTAATTTCTAAGAAGCCTATTCCCCTTACACTTAAGTTGAACATTGTCCCCAATGTTCTTTAGAAGTACCCGTATAAACGAATAAAGGGAAAAGAAAACAAGTAAAAGAAACTAGTACTCCCCTGGTTTGCTCAATAATGGAGAAGAAACATGCAATAACTGGTTAAATCGTCCTCTAAGAATCATCCGATGAAACTTCCTAAGAACTTCCAAGCTTATTCTCATCAAATATAACCTATAATCAAAGACAAAGACAACTACACCAAGCATAAAATCGGCGGGATAGATATATACAACGAGAGTCTAGGGTTTTGACTCTATGAAAGCAGTAAAGATAGGATGAGAGTAATGATGTAATCATAGGTTTTTACATGTTTATAAAAGAATTACAAATTATAAATTTTGTGCAAACTATTTTTCGAAAATACTTGAAAATTTTTAAATTTTCCTATAGCTAGGCTGACGACGCCGTCTCCAGCTATTGAGAGAATTTTTATTTTCGTTTTCTTTGAAAAACTTCCTACACACGGTTATATAAGTTATTTCTTTTATGAATTACTGCATGAAACCTGAGATTAGTCGATACAATCATATGACTCGAAACTGATGCGAATTAATCTAAACAATTTATTTCTCATGTTTGAATTAGTTCTTAAAAACCGGATATTTCCCCTACACTTATTTTGTTACAAAATACTTTTGATTGCAATTAAGACGAGGTTATAAACAAAGCAAAGCATGATTACAAAATGATAAATTCAAACATAAAAGAATAAATGAAAATAATTAAAACACAAGACACTCCTAATATGCGATAAAAGATAAACATTAGGTTCCATCCATAGAAGCGCTTCCATTTATTTGCTGAGTCTTGTAGCTAAGACTCGAAGTCACCACGTCCTTAACTGACTTCTTCCTTCATTCATCCATTCCATTCATATATTACGGGTCCAAGCTCTAGATATTCGCGTACTCCTCTTCTCATGTCTTTTTCGTTCCTAAGGTAGAATGACTTCGTGTGCTCTTTTTCTAGGCCCGACAATGAGTTGTACTATTCTATCTTAGGTGCAATCTATATGCATACTTCATTGGTTCCTAGTTTGCCGAACCTTACTAACACCCGTCAGGTGTGTCATTGAGTCATGTTGGATATTTCAACAAAGGGTTTTCCTAGTACTACTTGAGACAGCCTAGGGTCTATAATTGAACTAATATCCTCTAAAATCATAATGTCTGTGACATAAGTGAAGTTTCCTATGAAAACATGTATTCCCTTAATCCTTCCCATGAAGTTGCTAACTCTTCTATCCAAATTTTCCCTAAGGTCAAGTTTTCTCCTCATGATCCAACTATACATCATTCGGGTCATGATATTTAGAGGGGAGTTAGGATCAATGTAGGATTTTTCCACATGCATATGTCTGTTGCATGGTATTTTAAGGTTTGACGGACACCCTTCCGTGATGATAAGGTTTCTCAGAAAATATTGAAGGGATTGGACCACACATTAGATACTTATGATATGCTAACTCGCTTCTGGTTGGGAATACATCAAAATACTTCACCTCTGACTCTGTTCTTGCATTTTCACCCACTCCGGGTTCCTCTATGTGTGAATCATCATTCTGCTGTAGATTATTCTCAATTAAACTATTACCCTCAGCTGTCCATCCCCTTTTGTGCAAAAAATTTCTGTGCTTGGATGACTAGGGGACCAAGCCGAGCGATTTGAAGAATGAATTGAGTTTACGGAATTTTTCGGTGATGAATGAAACCGATAGACCAGGTGGTAGGGAAGGGTTGGTGTTTATGTTTTCTGGGGTGTCCTTCTCTTCTTGCTCCTCCACTTCTGGCTTGTCGTTACACGGGTTACTTTGATGGATTGCAATTATGTTGATCGAATCGTAGATTTAGGTTGAGCATTGGGGGTCTTCTGTTAGGTAAGAACGAGCAGACAAAACTGGAGAGGTAGAGTTAACATTCAGTTTCGGGTTCTTAACTGTGTCTCTAGGAAGTGCTCCAGCCATTCGATCGGTGATGACCTTCAATACTGTGTAGATTTTGTTGGTCATTTCTCTTTGTTGTTGTGTTTGAAATTCGCTTCAAACATAGAACAAATCTAGTCCATCTTGAGATGCCAGAATTGGACACCAAATCCTTCAAGATTGATTAATTGTTAAAATTTAAAGGGATTGTTGTTGAACGGAACGGTATCGGATCGAACCGTTGGGTTGGAACCGGTTACGTGGGTGTAAAAAATTATTTTAAGAATTTTGGGGTTATCTCCACCTAAGGTTTGGGTGACTTTTCCATGACGGATTGTAGGTGTCACCAAAATTGTTTTGCTCGGGCTTGAAAGTGTACCACTTACCTCCCACTTCGTTATTATGCGAGGATGCATATTCAACAAAGGCTTGTTCGGGATTTTCCATGCAATACTAAGTGTCGTGGGGACCACTACAGATCTCACATGAAGAAGTGATCTTGTTCACTTGAGTAGGTTGCATCGGAGCAATGTGAGCTCCCATCAAACGTTGGACTTGATTTTTAAGCTCGATGAGGTGGCGGTCGGATGTACTCGGGACATCTTGAGGCAAAGAGTTTGCCTTGACCGGCTTAGCTAAATCCCTTGGGTCATTCCAACTTTCGTTGTCATAGAGGGCTAGGTCCTCTAATAGTGCCCATGATTCTTCAGCGTTTCTGTCACGAAGCTTACCACCGGTCGATTGGTCAATTGGTCGACTTGTGGCGGGAGTGACATGGTCATAAAATATTTGGACTTGGAGCCAAAGGTCGATGCCATGATGAGAGACTTTTTGGAGTAATTCCTTGAAACGAGTCCATGCTTCTGAGAGAGATTCTTCTTGATGTTGTTGGAACATAAAGATATCGTTGCATAGTTTTACAGTCCTTCTCGGTGGAAAGAATTGAGCAAGGAAACGAGTAGTGAGATCCTCCCATGTGGTGATGGATCCCGTTGGAAGACGTTCAAGCCAATTGCTAGCTTGATCGCGAAAGGAAATTGAAATAAACGCAGGCGCGTTCTTTCCTTATTTTCACCGTCAAGGTCAAGTAAGTCCATAAGTTTTAAGAAATCCTTGAGGTGTTGGTTTGGATCCTCAGACCGAAGTCCGTGGAATCCGTTTTGCACAAACCGAATGGTGTCGGATCGAAGAGGTACCATATTGTTCCCTACGAGGAGTTCAATGGTGTTCCTATAGCCCTCATGGCTAGGTTTGGAGTAGTCTCCAAGAGTATGGATAGGATTCGCGTCTCCCATGATGGTTGACGAGAATGGATTAAAACAAATAACACAAAGAAAAGATAGACTACAAGAAAGCTAATATACATAAATAAAATCTCACTTGAAAGGAGTCAAGTGAGTAGAACTAAGCTAAACTAAGTTCGATACCTAACTATTCTCCGGCAACGACGCCAAAAACTTGATGTACGGTAAATGTAGAGACTTCTACATGAAGTTTTATAACTCCCTAGGCAGTGTACCTAATCGTTGCAGTGTAGTATAGACAAGACTCGGGGGTTGTTATCGTTCTCTAAGGGAATTGCTTGGGAAGGCTCGAACAGAGCTTAATCGAGATCTACGGGATTCAAAGGAGATTCTTTTTGTATTTTTATATTTTATAGAAAGCAGGTAAATCAATTTGTTTGAGAGGTTGGTTTGTTTAAATAATTAATAAACTAATTATTAGCTAAACTACTGGTGATAACTTCATGATAAAATGATTTATTTGCTAAATCATGCATTACTCATTAGATTGCTTCTCCTAATCCTATTGCCTTGTCACACTCGTAATGATCTGTGTAAGCATTTTCTAAGTCATGAACGAATTACACGAACCCGCCGTCTATTTAATATTCCGTTAAGGCAACGCACAAGTAAGGTAGTATAAAGACTACTACAAGGCCCCTAAGAGTATATTAAATGCAATTGAAATATCTTAAGAGGGATCAACCATATTAGGGGTAAGGTAGTATAAAGACTATTATCGATGGTATCCTTTCTACACACTCGCGTTTCCCTATACATCTATGCCAATTTAATATCTTATGGCTAGTTTTCTAAAGCCTAACGTGCACATCCATCACAAGAAGCAACAGTAAAAGAACATACAATCCAACTTTTATGCAATCATAAGCAAATACAAAGGAGGGTCTAGCCTAACATGTTATAAAGGAAGCAAGAACATAGATCAATCAAACAACATATAGACATATTGAATGATTAAAGATACATAATCTTACTTGACTAAAACATGGATTAAGATCAGTTAAAATAGGGTTTTGAGGCCCTAAAGTCAGCCTAAAAACTGACAAAATACTTAGGGTCTGGCTCCCAAAAGTTATACAAAGTTACACACTTAAAACCCTAAATTCTGCTTAATATATATAGAGAAATCGTCGCGACGGTGTCTAGTTGTGGTCGCGACGCCGTCAAGTGATAGAATCTTCTAGGTCTGATATGAGTCGGTTACGTCCTGACGCCGTCACTAGATAGATCGCGACGTCGTCGCTTTATGCTGCGACGCCGTCTCCACGCTCTGTATGCATAATTCTTCAAGAGATTTGGTGTAGGTTCGTAGTCTTGTCCGTTTCTTCTCCAAATGAGCTCAAGTCACGTATATTTCCTCCAAATGCCATTCAAGTGCTAAAAACCTGAAAACAAACGATTTACCACATAATCTGGGCATATTTGCATGATTTATGAGGTTAAATGACCCTGAAATAGTGTATAAAATAACACCCCATCAAAAGAAAACATGCGAAAACGAAAGAAAACATGCAAAAATAGACGAAAACTTACGAAACCGTAAAAAACGTGCAAAAACAGACAAAAACGTGGGAAAGCAGATAAAAGCGTGCGAAAACAGGAAAGCGTGTGAAAGCTGATGAAAACTCGCGAAAGCCGGCGTAAGCGCGCGAAAGCCGGCGTAAGCGTGCGATAGTCGGCGAAAGGGCGCTAAAGCCGACGAAAGCGCACGAAAGCCGACGAAAATGCGCGAAAGCTGACGAAAGGCGCGAAAGCTGATGAAAACGCGCGAATGCGGACGAAAGCTTGCGAAAACGTATGAAACGTAAGAAAACATGCGAAAACGTAAGAAAATGTTCAAAAACGGACGAAAACGTGTGAAAACGAAAGAAAACATGCGAAAGTGGACGAAAACAGAAGAAAAAGGGTGAGGACAAACGAAAACGTGCGAAAACGTATGAAAACGTGTGACAACATAAGAAAACGTGCGACAACGTCTAAAAACGGACGAAAACGCCCGAAAACGGACGAAAACGTGCGAAAACAAACGAAAACGCGCGAATGCGTACAAAAACGTGTGAAAGCGGACATATACGTATGAAAACGTACAAAAACGTATAAGAACGTATAAGAACGTAAAAAACGTAAAGAAACGTAAAAACGTAAAGAAAAACATACAAAATGTCAGAAAGTTAATTAATTGCAATTTGAGCAAGACTTGCCAACTCTACAAATAATGAGGGAGTAGTTAGTGTGAGTTTTAGTAAATTTACACTTTTGGTTTCTTCATGTTTTTTTAATCTTAAATCTTGTCCTTTTAATATAATGAAATGAATAGTCAAGATTAGTCCCTTAGTATGTTGGGAGAAACTTGTCCTCAAAATAAGGGTAAAAGCCATAAATTACCAACGTACTTTCCAAAATTTCCTGACTTGAACCTTTTACTTTTTTATTAACACTGAAACCCACGTACTTTCAAATTTTTAACCGACTTGAACAAAACGTTTGTACCGTTAGTTATTATGTGGCAACGTTAGTCCATTTAGCTAACGATCGCTTTGCATCGTTAGTCCTTTAACAATAATTTTCTTTATATGACTTTTTTACGTTTTTGCTCTTTTTTTTAATGTTTTTATCATTTTTTTACGTTTTCGTCTGTTTTTTTTGCGTTTCGCCCGTTTTTTACGTTTTCGCGCGCTTTTTACGTTTAGTTCGGTTTCTTACGCTTTCGTACGTTTTATTACGTTTTCGTCCGTTGTTTTACGTTTTCGTCCGTTTTTTACGATTTCGTCTGTTTTTACGTTTTCGTCCGTTTTTTACGTTTTCTTCCGATCTTTTACGTTTTCGTCCCTTTTTTTACGTTTTCGTACGATTTCAACCGTGTTCGTACGATTTCGTCTGTATTTTACGTTTTTTTACGTTTTCGTCTGTTATTTTACGTTTTTTACGTTTTCGTACGATTTTAAAAATGAACGAAGATTTAAAAAAACGTGCGAAAGCGTAAAAGAACAAACGTAAAAAACGGTTTCGCACGTTTTGTTCTTTTACGCTTTTGCACGTTTTTTTTAAATCTTCGTTTGGTTTTTTAAATCGTACGAAAACGTAAAAAACGTAAAATATCATATAAAGAAAATTATTGTTAAAGGACTAACGATGCAAAGCGATCGTTAGTTAAATGGACTAACGTTGTCACATAATAACTAACGGTACAAACGTTTGGTTCAAGTCGGATAAAAATTTGAAAGTACGTGGGTTTCGGTGTTAATAAAAAAGTAAATGGTTCAAGTCGGGAAATTTTGAAAAGTACGTTGGTAATTTATGGCTTTTACCCTCAAAATAACTCCCCTCGGTAACAAAAATGTACATTTACTTGACGCAACCCTTATTTTGGCATCTGGACAGCGGTTTTATCTAGAAGAAGAAAAGAAAGTTATACCTTATCAAAGTCATGAATATGAAACTATAGTCTCTTGTTACAGTATTAAAGAGCTGATGGAGGAGTCAAACTCACATATTTTTATCATTCTATTGCAAGTTTGCAACACTAATATATTCTAGAACAAATATACTTGGACCGGTCAAAAGTCAAAGGTCTTGCAACATGTCATATACATGAAAAAATAGGCAGGTCGGGTTGAATCACAGAAGCTGTCTTTGCGTACGTAAATTTCGTGTGCATCGAAACTAGACTTTTGGTGTATTTTTAATCCGTTTAATCGTTCCTTTTTTTAGCTAGTTTTGTTTATTTGACCAGCTTAAATACAACTTAGGTGCACCTATTGACAATAAATGAGTCAAAATTGGAGATGTACTAGACTCATGCCAAAGAAGCCGAGTCCTAACAAAGAAAAAAGCTAATTAACCTAGATTGGCTGATTGTAATCAATCAAAACTGTTAGCATGGCAGATTATCAGTATCCTATCAATAATTAGTTGTTAAATTGATTAGTCAATCAATTAGTTGTCAGTCATTATCTAATGAATCAGTATCTTGTCAAGCATTAATTAGTTGTTATCCACATAGTCTTGTACCTCTTATTGATAGGATAATGATAATCTGCCATGCTAACAAAAACGGTACATATCTGGCCTTAAATGGCCTAATTAGGCCCAATCCTTTTTTTTTGATAATATATTGTAGAAATTTGACGAACATATTACATTTTTGATGTTTCTTAGAGCATCGGGTGCAGCAACGAGAGTGGCTCGCTATTCCGACGTGGAGCCTCTCCATCGTCTCGCCACTACACCACTTGTCGGGTTCGCCAACCAATTCGTCGAAACACTCACCTTCGCCAAAGTGGGGGAATTTGGAACTTTTTTTACCGCTGCATATGCAGCGGCTATAATCCTCTTTTTTTTCAAAAATCTTACACATCTTAATTTCAAACTAACACTTTTCACTCTATATAAACCTCTTTTATACAATAATTTTTACACACACAAACTTAAAATCTTTCACTTCCATTCCCGATTTAACAAAATGACTCAACATCTAGGTGATGCTTTTTTCAATAATATCCTTGGATGTCTCAAGTTCTAAACTTTCCCTCTTCATCAATCCAACTACACCATCATCTGGACACTCCATATCTTCCTTACAACCCCAATTTTTTTATGTTAATACGAATAATGTCTAAAAATGTTATTTATATTTTTCGACTTCTCTACGTTTTGACAATCACAAAATGTAAAAACATTCTACGTAAAATTAAACGTAAACAAGTTATTAGTCGTAAATTATATTTCGACGTAAATTACTTACGGTATGTACAAACAAATGACTAATTTGTTAAATGATCAAAGTTATATCTTTTTGTCTTAAACTTTACATTTTTATAAATGTAACAAAACCTTTTTTTACAAACATAAATTAGACAAAATATTTTGTAATTAAAAGAAATGTCTTATTCAAATATATATTTGAAATCAGATTTCCCCTCCAAAATCAGAAAAACATGCCTTAGAAAAAATTTCCCCACTACAGGACAAAAACATGAGCGTGCTACCAAGGGGCGGCCCCTGATAGGCACCAACACCCCCTTGTCAAGCAACATCATGACTTGGATATAGTATCATATCACAAGCTCTTTGACGTTCTTAAACAGTATCAAAAGGAAGTTAATGAAATCAGTGCTGAGAGAATAGTCAAGAATGCTAACCTATTAGCACTTGTTGCGACTGCTCAACAATATTCAGATCCTTATTATCAAGCACCAAAATCTCACAAATCATATGCACCACCATCAAAACAATCATCTTCCACCAGATCTCACCAACACCAAATACAAAGCAAAAAGATAGCCAAAAACCAATCACACCTCCATCTGAGTCAGCTTCTGAAGAAGACAGTGATCCAGAACAAGCTCAGAGAGATAAGGATATTCAGAAAAAACTTGGTCACATATCGTTCAAAGTACTTCAAAAAGATCCTACAAGCCTACCCAAAACGACCTATAACTTCTCTTCAAACCTCTAGAAATAATATGTGAACTTCTCCAAGTACATAGTAAAGAAAACAGACTGGGCAGTTTGGGAAATCAAAGGACGTGCTGTTGCTGAAGGGAAGCTAGGGAGACTGTAGGCAGTCAGGTAATGCAACAGAATGGGATACAGTGTTTCAATTGCAAGAAATTTGGTCATTTTGCTAAGGAATACAGGAAACCAAAAAGGGCAAAAGACTACACGTATCACAAGGAAAAGATGTTGCTGTGCAAACAAGTTAAGAAAGGTGTTCCATTACAAGTAAAGCAAGCTTATTGGCTATAGGACACGAAGGAAGAGATCGATGAACAAGAATTGGAAGCACATTACTGCTATATGGCAAAGATTTAAGAGGTTCCTACTGCAGACTCAGTAACTGATACTGAGCCATTGGAACAGGTACAATACGATGCTGAATATAATGTGTTTGCCAATGAGAGACATCATTCTGAGCAACCTAAATTCATTGGTAACACATGTGTAGTGGAAAAGGTTGATAGTAATGTCATTCCTGATTCACCAAATATGTGTAATAATGATATTCAGAGTGACCAAGATGCTGAAGAATGTGATGATGAGTGTGTTGCGCTTGTTAATTTAATTGCAAATTTAAAACTTGATGTTGATGAAAACAAAAAGATTCAAAAGCAATTAAAGAAAGCAAACACATCACTTGCTCATGAATTGAAAGAGTGCAATCTATTCCTTCGAGAGAACTAGTAGAACTCTGAGGGAGTCTAATAGTATTCGGGATAGTTTCCTAATTGCACTTCAAAATAAACAGACTGAGCTTGAGACGTACAAGACCTTAAATGACCGTACAATTGAGTATGACAAACTTGAACGTAAATTAAATGAAACTTTAGGACTATTAGCTCAAAAAGTGTTGATCCCTTTTTAACAGATCTTACTTAGCTTGTTAAAGCTTAGTTGTGTTGGATAGATCCAAAACAACTATAGTAGAAACTAAGATTGAGAATATCACAAACTATGCGGAAACTAGTTTGCAATACTAAGAAGAACAATAAAACAGTAAACAAACTTTTACTAAACTTTCAGCCTCAATATGAAACGATCACTCTAAATAGTGATAGGGTTACAAAATAACCTTGAAGCTACGAATATCAAAGATGTACTCCTAACATTATGCCCTAGGACCTCCTTTTATACACCAAGGAGTCCTACAAGGCTTACAATACTTTCCTAACTTATCATGATCTTTTCTATAAACAAACGTAATCTCCTAAACAAATAAGTTATACATATCTTCTTTACAAATAACTAATACTTATCTTCATAAGTATTCTTGTTCTCCAATCAATCTTTGATCTCATCTCTGTCAGCATAATCCTTCCAGCAGTAGTAATCACTCAGCAGTTGTAACTGAGCACAAGCAGTATTAACCACTTAGAAGTTTACTCTAGCATTATTAACATACACTAGCAGTACTAACTTTTGTACTAGCAGTAGTAACTACTTAGTATATTTTCAGTCTTCATCTCTGAGCAGTCTTAACTTCTATTAGCAGCAGTAACTTTATGCTAACAGTACTAATATATACTAACAGTAGTAACTAGCAGTAGTAACTTTTACACTACCAGTACTAACTACTTAGCATAATTTTCATTAGTATTACCAGCATCACTAAGTTATGCTTGACAACACTAATATATACCTGAGCAGTAGTAACTCTAAGAATCATCTTGAAGTCTTTTAATCCCAATAATCCTCCCTTAAACTTGATTTTCATCTTCTGAATCTTTAAGTTTCTTCATTATAAGTCTTCATCACTATCAGTAAGAGATGTATTCAAACACTTTCATATGACCAATTTCCTGCTTTATCGATGAGCTTGAGTAGTTGATTAGCAACATCTCATTCCAATGATCCAGCTTGAAGCTTTTTTGTTCAACCATGTTTTTGAGATTGTTTATTGGTGTAAGGGATATCTTTTCTCAACCCAACAAAAGATATGTAGACTTTTAAAACCTTACAAAGTGCAACTCCACATGTATCAAATAGCTTCCAAATATCACTTGTATCCTTGTAATTCTTCATACATCACTTTTTATGTCAGGTTTAACACAATTACCTTCATATCACCCCAGAACCACTCTTTCCATATTCATCCTCTTGTCCTTTTTATTCCCAAGTTTTGCTTTAACCAACTTCTAGAGGGTTCTCCAAGAAGTCTTCTCTATCAATATTCTGGAGCATCTTGATCATTGTTAAGTATCTTTTTGAACTTCCATCAGCTCTTATCAATTGAAAGTATACAAACTTTTCTTCTTTGACAATCTGTATTAAACAAGCACTATAGGTTTAGTGGCTAGGAGGTATATGCACAATTGCTAACCGCATCATCTTTAACTATCTCAATATGCTTTTTCATCTCTGCCTACCCTTAGTTCATTATCTTTTTCCAGCTCTACTGCTCACATATCTTTTGCTTCTTTGAGTTATCAGATTCAACAAAGCTCATCCATGCTGCTCTTTTAGAACTATTCCTTATGTTTCTTGTCATCACTGCTTTTCACCAACTCTGTAATCATGTCTACAAAACAAGTGTTTATACCCTTCTCACCTCTTTATCAAACATACTCCTATGAATCTCATCATAAAACTTTCAGCTCTTTAGCTCGATTGAGTTTTGGTATCCAGCCATGTTTCTTTAAATAGACACTAAGACATCTGTATTCTCTATTTTGGCGCCTTAGTTTTTTGACGTGGCTTGATCCTTTTCTCCTATGAGTCTTAATGCTGCTGCAACAACTGTCATATCTTTTACTTATCTTTCTCTTCTTTATAAGAGTTCTCACAAACAATTTTGGACTTTCACTCTTTAAATACTCAAAACTGTTCTTGTTCTTCTGTTTGCGCATTTGTTGAGACCAATTAAAAAGTCAGCATACCATCATTAGCTTCAGATTTATCCTATGATTCAAGTAAAGCGATTTGGCTTTTTTCTTCCCATTAGTCTTTGAAATCCTAATCGGTATATCTTCTTCTTCTAATTCAGACACTGTAGTTAGCTTTCAAGATTTCTAGCAACTTCTTCATACAACCATTGCAAATTTGGATTTAATCTCCTTCAAAAGAGTTTTCAGGCTCACAACCATTTTTGCCTGCCTTTGTATTTAGCCTGTGGAAGTTGTGACATGCTTGTAAAGGGTGATGATGTCTGTTTTGCGAATTCATCTTGGCTCTTGCAACTTCTCAACCACCTCTAGCTTTAGACGTCTTGTAGTTGTAGTTGTTTGTAGCACCAGCAGATGTAACTGCTTTTGGGTATTAGCCGCTTTGATTTCCTATTAGAGTCGGCCAGAAGATAACTCATCAATATAGTTTGTTATTGGAAGCAAATGGCCATAGTAACCTTCAACATTAGCAAGTAGTAACTATTCACCAACAGTAAGTAACTGGATCACAGCACTAACTTCCTTTTCAACAACTTCTTTTTCCTGCTCTTCCAACACATCTGTATCAAACATCAGGTATGTTCATCATTTCATCTCTTGAGTCTCATCCACCAAAGTCACTTCTGCATCAGCATCAAGATCAGCAATTTTCCTCCCCTATTTGGATGCATCCTCCTGAGCACCCAAACTAACATTATTAGAGGATTTTACCCTGCTAGCTGAACCAACCTTCCTTAATCTCTTAAACCCTAGTGTTCTTGACTTCCTTCTATTTTCCAAACTCTTTACTCTTCTTTTCAAGCTCTTAATCTCTAGAGCTTGATTAGATTTTATAGTCTCTAGAGCAAGAACTTGTGATTGTAATTGGTACAAAAGATCCATCACTTCATAAGTTGGCATTCTATCCTCACCACTTGAGGTGATCACAATAAGGGGGTAACTACATGCTCCTCATTGATAGCCGCATCATTGATAGGCCTCTGTAGGACCATTGTCCCTTATCCCTTTAAATCCTCCTTCCTTGACTTTTACTTTACGAGGTTTAGATGAAGATGGTTTAGTAGATGATGGTGTGGAATGAGAATCAGTATGCAGCCAGCTGAATCATCACCCATGTCTTCAGTAGCTTAAAAACATTTTTGTTTCAAATATAGTTGTGGACCTTTCCCAAAAAAAAAAAACCCTTACCTGGTCTCTCATGTTAGCAAAACAACTTCTTCTTGGTGGGTGGGAAGGTATAGACATAAATTGCTTATGTCTGGGTGCCCCCCACATTCCCCTCAAACTTGTTTGTTCCTAAGGAAGACTTACACAATAAAACCTTGGATACATAAGAAATTTTACCCCACAGCTGTTGATTAATAAACATTTGTACAAATCATGGATACATCAGAAATTTAACCCCTCCCTCTAAGTGCTTTACCATAGCATTGAAAATATACTTGGACAGGTTAAATTTTTGGTTTGTGGCCAAGCATATGATTGCAGAGGCCATAGTGCTACTGAATTCGTTCCATGCAGTGGTCTTAGCACTAAGGCATTGCGTAATGGTATGAATCAAAAACTTCCATTGTAGAGAAAAGAAAGCTTTATAGAATGTAAGTTTTGGAGAAGGTTTTTCATACCCCATCCTCGCCAGTTCTTCAAAGATAGTAGCAGTTGGCAAACAATCAATACCACATGCATCTTCTAAGTTAAGATCACTTCTATTACTTGTCTCTGTGATGATCACCTTCTTCTTATCAACTAGGGCTTGTAACTGATGTTCTCCATTAACCGTCTTTACCTTTGCTATTACCCAGAACTATTCAATGCAAGATGTATAAATGGTTGGATTGGCCGTTAATGCATATTAGACAGAACTTGCATTTAGAAAATAAATAATTTCCTCAAACCCATTACTTTCTTCGGGTTTCTCTAAGAACGCAACCAAATTGTGAGTGTCAACAAACTTTGGGGTCGACATTGTGATGGGTTTTGAAGATTAAAGATGAAATTGAGTTAGGGTTTATGATTAGAGAATATATCAAGGTGTAAAATTGATCGAATGAGTGATTGAAACCCTTAATTGAAGTATTTATGAAATCACCCTCAACAGCATTAACTTGAACTGGCAGCCTTAAGTTAAGCCTAATAGTATTAACTAACCCAGCAATATAAAGTTATGCCTAGCAGCTTTAACTTATGCCTAATAGCAGTAAGTGTATGCCTAGCAGCTTAAAATAATACGGGCAGAAGGAAATTAAGCCTAACAGCATTAACTTTTAGGCTGAGCAGCATTAACTTAAAGACACCAGTATTAACCCTAATTTCTTCCCAAAAAGCATTTCCATCATCAATTTTGATTCTCACAAGCTCTCTTTCTGTTTTTAAACTCATAATAATTCTCTTATTTCTTTTTCTCACTGAAACACTCTGTCTGTTTTTCATGCACACATCTCTCTTTCTGTTTTTACTCACAATATCTGACAGTTTTGTACAATGTGCCATCAATTCCATTAGTTTCATATTGTCCTCTCCACTTCTAAGTGTGTTAACTCTTGAGAGAGGTGGATCATTGGACTGTTTAGATGCAGCCTCAAACCTACTTTGAGCTTCTACACCCCCAATATGGTATCTTGGCACCTAGGACCACTACCTAAACCAGTTCCCTAAGGACTTAGCTCATTAAGTGTTGCTATGGATTGGGTCCTATTGATGTTACCACTGTCCTGCTCTGCTTCTAAACTAGAAGCAGTAGTGGCAGCCCTTTCCATTCTGTCTTCCCACTCCTTATAGATAGTCTCATCTGCAACAAGGTGAAAAGGTCCACTAGACTGAGATATCTAAGTGTTCCTTTTGGCTTTCCTAGGTTTGTGGGTCTTTTTGGGTTAAGATTGTGATAGAATAGTGATTGGTTCAAGAATAGATAGTGATACAGTTGTGGATATGTGTTAGGGTTCAGTGGGATTTCCTGACCCTTCACCCACTTCTGCTTAATGATACATTCCCTTTCATCAAATCTTAATTATCCTCCCCTCAAACAATACTTCATATTTAGTAAGATAGCATTTGTTTCCAGTCATGTGCCTAGAGCAACCATTGTCAATAACTCCTTTTTCCTTGTACTCCTTCTGTTGTGGGTTGCCCTGCACATAAAATAAGA
>BQNB010087495.1:0-27907 GCA_026074375.1 Tanacetum coccineum
CTTGAATCTCATCTTCAAACTTGATACCCATACCTGCAAGATGATTTATAATACCCTGAAACACATTTAAGTGATCGGTAACAAGGGACCCATCAGTATACTTTAATCTCATCATTTGCTTGATTAAGAACAACTTGTTGTTTCCAGTTTTTTGAGCAAATAACTATTCAAGTTTGTTCCAAAGAGTACGAGCATGCGTCTCCTCACAAATATGGTTCAAAACATTATCATCAACCTACTGCCTAATATAACCACAAACTTGTCTATGCAAAATAGTCCATTCTGCATCTGTTTTGTTCTCAGGTTTCTCAGTACTAAAAACAGGCAAGTAGTAGTCTTTCACATAAAGGAGATCTTCCATCTTCCCTTTCCAAACATGATAATTAGAACCATTCAAATTAACCATCCTACTTGTATTAGCTTCCATCATTCAAATAGGTAAGTCCCCAACCAAGAGCCTACAGCTCTGATACCAATTTGACGGGTAAAGTGCAATGGGTCACAACGGTATAAACACAAATGAGGAAGCAAAACCTTCGTTTGACAGTACTTACCTAAACCCGTATGAACCTATGAGGAAGTAAACAAATAAGGCAAATTAAAAGCAACTCTAACCAGCCCCCAAACAATATCAAATCAACCAAATCAGCAGGTATTAAAGATAATCAAACACACACCAAGAACACCAAGCTTTTAGCGTGGAAAACCCCAAAGTGGGTAAAAACCACGGGACACCTAGTGCCGCTTAAATCCACTATCAAGCAAGAGAGGTACACAAAGTCTTCTCTAGATAACACTAGAGGCATACAACAATCATCATAATCTTGGAATCAATATCAAGATATATGGCAACATCAAGATATAAGGCAAACAATCAAAGAACAGATAAAGAATATCACCAAATAAGATGCAATCACCCAGAGTAGTGAATAACGGACTTGCAGGCCTCTAAATTCAAAATCCCAACGGTCAAACCTTCCGCTCGATGTCAGGAAAGCTACAGTCCGAAAAATCGTAGACATCCTTACGGTGCATATACTCCGGTGATCGGAAAAACACTGCAGTTGAATTTGTGTAAATACTCCGAAAATATTATCTTTCTATTCTTTTCTTTTCTCTCCCCTTAACAACACCTTCACGAATATATTGCTGCAACGCACAATAAATAAAGTCCTTAAATAGCCCCAGTGGGCCTTGCAATGTTGTTGAGCTAATAACCCTCATAACAGGTCAAAGAAAATAATACCCAACGAAGCTCGACTCAAATCGAACTACGTAAAAACGTCGAGCTTTGAGATGTTCAAGATAGGAACTTAAATTTTAAACAAAACTACTGCTAATTTGGGACGTAGTAATACCCATTTCGAACATGCACAAAAATTGACCGGTACAATCTTGTCGCGATGATGCCTGCTCCCTAATAGAATTTGTAACATTGCTTTTTTTTCTCTCCACGATTTAAGAAAATAAAAAAAAAGTTGAGAGAATACATAGCATATAAGTTAGTGACGATTTGAATAATGGAGTTTTTTATGTTTTATAAAAAAAACTCACTGCCCTTTACAAACTTAGGCCACAACATAGTCTTAACACACATTTCCATTGTGTTGTGTACAGTGAATATATAGAAATGATGATAGATTTTTTTTCCTTTTTAACCGAGGAGGGACTGTGAATATTTGATACAAGTATCATTTTATATTGTTTAAGAATTGAACAACAAATAGAAATCAATAACAAGTCCATTTTGAATTGTCCGTACACATTCAAATCACAGCTAGATTATGGATACATGTAAAAATGACTAAAGATGAATCAAATACATTTACGGAGCAACTCGCAGACGCATATAATGTTACACATTTGGTTTCTTGATCGTCAATAGAGGCTTAGCGCTAAACATCATCTTTTTACTATTTTATATTTATAAGTATTTTATTCTAGATGTTATTGTAATTAGAATAGTCTGTTGGTGACATGAATGTAAATAATGAATGTTAAAGGTCGATGATTCTCCTAAGAAATTCAAAAGATAAAGCTATCATAGGGTGATTAACGGTTCGCAATCAAGTCGAGTACTACCAACTCGAGCTCAGATCTAGCTTTAGATTGGATCAAGCTCGACTCTATGCCATGTAACACTCGAACTCGGATTTATTCAAACCACGTACCAATAAATGGACAAACTGATGGAATCAAGACAAAAAATGATGTATCAACTCAACTGAAGACTAAAATAAAATTGGGGGCATAAACGGTTTAAAAACCATACATATATCTTAAATAATTTTAAGATATAAGCGAATATCCACACCACAATATGTTAACGACAATATTATAAACTTTAAGAGAGTGAATACTTTGTTACATGTTTCATCTTAAAAAACACGAACGACATGCCAGATACCAAGTATATTGAGAATCATGAAAATACGAGCTCCCAACTCACAAAAACTTCCACATGCACATGTGTCAATCTATCATATTCTCATTGAATCAATACTTCCTCCGTCCAATTAAATATCTAGGTTGCCTTTTTTTGTTTTCTCCGAATTAAATTGTCCACTTCAAAATAGATCCGAAATTTTTTATTAAGTTTACCATATATACCCTCATTTAATGTTAGTAAATAAATACTTAAAGAAAATAAAAATAATTGTAGTTAAGTGTAAAACTGTCATTGAGCAACAAAGTAAGAGGAGAAAAAGAACTGTAATGATGATGTTTATTACTTAAACTACGTGTTTTTTTTGTCGATTAACTAAAATGTATGTGATGAAGGGAGTTATTAATCATATCACATGTCCTTAAATATAAAATCAACAATAAATCATTTCACTTCTATGATCTAACAAAAATTTAGGACTAAACAATTTAATTAGAGAGCACTTGTAAAAAAAAAATAGAAAAAGTTAAGAGCACTTGTTTAATTTTTATGTGTATGCATTTTCATTTTAAAAAAAAAATATTTTTTACAAGTTTCGGACCAGAGTTCGAATCTCTTATTCAACAACTATATTTGTACTGGGGTAAATGCGCCCTTTAAGAAAAAGAAAAAAAAAACAAACTAGTTAGAGAGAACTTGTTATAGTTTATAAAAAAAAATTAAATGAAAATGTATACACATTTGTAAACTTTGAATATATGTATATCATTCTAACTTAATTTAACATTATAGAATGTACTTATGCTTATAAAGTTTCTTTCTTTTAAAACTTCCACCAATGTGGAATATGTTGAGTAAAATATAACAATAAGTTTACCATAAAAAATATGTTAGAATCCCCAATTTACAAGAATATACTTTACTATAAAACACTCACACAACGTTACCCGAACCCGTACCATAGATTATTTTGCCCATCGAATATTCCTATTCCGATCATGGTTTCCCAATATCCATGGTCATAGGAGTCCATGTGAAGTCTAACACGATCGTAGCAACAAAATGATGTATTTAGTTGATATTGTTATTATATTACAGGAATATAGTATTAGGCCCAGATCTGTATATTTAGGCCTAGCGCCATGATACTATAGGCTAGCTATATGCATAACTTTGCGCCTAATACTAATACATGTAAATATAACGAGTGGTTATTGATCGTGATCAAAGTGAAACTAAGATTACGATTATATCCTAAAAATCAGCAACAATGAGAGACGTTTCAAGTAAAGTTCTTACCTAGTCACCATGTGGGCTTTAGTCAAAACATGGGCCGTAATCAGTCCCACACACACAACACAAACACAGAACTAACTCCCTTCTTAGGATATTAAGTATCTTGTATAGTTGTGAACCGAACGTTGTTCGTAAAATATACTCCTACATAGATCCCCACCATACCTCTCCAACTCCTGATTAATTTACAATGAAGTTCAACACTTATAAACTTAATAAAAACGTTAACCTCCAAAAAGTATCAACATATCAGCTCCAATCGAGAGAACGGTAGGTAGAACCCAACTCAGAGAGTGAGAGGGAAGTATCCATGGAAAAGTTACAGTATAAGATAGATGAAGCAGTGTAAGTAAGTAAAAAAAATTAAAAATAAATAAATAAATAGCAGGTCATGGACGCAGGGAAGCATGCTCAAATAAGCCCAAATTGAAAACGACACACGGGGATGTCGTATTTGTACTGATCTTTAGCGATTTCTTAAGTAACAATGATCAACCTAATTATGATGTTCTTAGATCAAAATTATTCTTGCTTCACTTGTTAATTTGTTTCCAACTTTACTTTTAATATTGTGTTGATTAATTCAAAAGCTTAGTTCTGGAGATTCTTGGTTGTATATGTTACAATTTTTTTTTGTCTCAATAAGAAGTTCGTTTAAACTTTAAAGTTGAACTAAAAATTTTCTCATTAATAGGGTTTTCGGCTAAATAGCTAGTTGATCAATTAGTCGAACTACGTGTTATCTGAATTGAGCAAGCTACACCAATGCATGAGTTCTCACCGAGCATGTCCCCTTAAGTGACCCAATTGTAGACCAAATCGTTTGCCTAAATATACTGAACTAATATGTAAGTTCATCTATCGGTTTATCTCTTGATAACAATGAAACGAAATCTTTTACAACACCAGCTATAAAAAAAACTGCCCACACTAAGAATTAAATTGTAAATACTTTCAAAGAATTAGCATTGTTATAAAATATCATCGATATATAAAACTATAACTTTAAAAAACACTTCTTTACATATGCTAATTATTGCATGAGATTTAAAAAAGAGAAAAAAATGTAGGTAATTTAATTTATGTTTAATCTTAAAAACTTGAGAAAGTATAAAATTTCCTTGCATATAAGGATGATTAATTTTTACAAGAAATCAAACAACGCCACTAATAAACTAGCCCAACCACATTAAAAAAGTGTCACAAATATATATACGTAATTATTCACTTATGGGTGAAAATTAGAGTTTACTCTAGTGGTACAATTTCTCCTCCGTAAACACTCAATTATTATAGTGTTATTTGAAGATTGATCAGCGCTCGAACTCAACTTTTAGGTAATTAGGTCGTTGGAACAGAAGTTCGTTGCTTGGAGCCGGATCCTTGAGGAAGGGTCGTTAACTTTTAGCTAATTTCTACATGCATTTCCTAAGATACACAACATTTTTACCATTTTATCATCTGACATAAAAGGATTAGACTTGCAATGAGATAAGTACAAACTATCAAAACTCAATGCAATGGTTACCAACGTTAGCGTTCCATTAGCTACCAGTTTTACCATCAAGTTTTCGTACCTGTTACGATTTTACCATTTAAATCTGCCCATTTAACTACAAACATACCTAATAACGCATATATTTGACGGTTTGCACCACCGAGTTCACTTGATTTTGTTGCTTCGAAATTGAGTATAATGGCAGTTGATGCGTGAAAATGATGTTAACGATGCTCATCACGCGTGGTTTTACCCATTGTTACATCCGACCTTATGTGCAATATGTAATATATGATGAATGCGTTTATTCTTGAAAAGAAATCCATGGATTTTATTGAAACTTCAACCGGGTTTAATGTGTATGGTGTTATGTTAATAAAAGATAAGTGTGCGTTTTGTTTCTACTACTTTCATATTTTGGCTTCTTTTAGAAAGGAAGCCGTATCACTTTATTTAGACTAATGTCAAAAACTTAAAGGGTGCTTGATTCATATAGAGTAATATTAACAAGCATGTTTACCCGCGCGTTGCTGCGGGACGTTAATTTTTCGCGCATAGTTGCGGGTTTAATTGTTTTTTTCTATTTTTTTTATTTTATGCGGGTTTATTTTTTCGGGCTTATGTTTAATAGTGGTTTTTTTTATATGGGCTTATGTGTTAGGCCTCATGGCGCGGGTATTTTTTGATCTAAATATTTTTTTTATATTGCGTATTTATAAAAAAAAAGTGGCCATATTACTGTAGCATGACGTAAAAAACGACGTCGTATCACTTTTGTGCCGAACAAATTTTTTTTTAATATTATTTTGTGCGGGTTTATTTTTTTGGTCTTATGTTTAATAGTGGTTTTTTTTATATAAGTCAGTACTTTTGTAATTTTCTTTTTTTATTTTGTGTCAAGTATTTTTTTTTGTATTGCGTATTTAAAAAAAAAAATGGGCCGGCCCAAACTGGGAGCCCATTGGGCCGAACACTGTTCATATTACTGTAGCACGACGTATGTAAAAAACGACGTCGTATCACTTTTGTGCCGAACATATTTTTTTTTTAATATTATTTTGTGCGGGTATTTTTTGATACGAATAAATCAGTACTTTTGTAAATTTTTATTTTATTTTGTGTCGAGTATTTTTTTTTAGATTGCGTATTTAAAAAAAAAAAAGTGGGCCGGCCCAAACTGGGAGCCCATTGGGCCGAACACTGTTCATATTACTGTAGCATGACGATAAAAAAAAAATGGGCCGGCCCAAACTGGGAGCCCATTAAGCCGAACACTGTTCATATTACTGTAGCACGATGTAAAAAAGTGGGCCGGCCCAAACGACGTAACCGAGCCCAGTGGTCCGGGTAGTGTTCATTTTACTATAGAAGCAAGGCAAAAACGACGTAGTATAATGAGAGTACGTCCCGTAAATTTTTTTTTTCTTATTTTTGGCCAAAGAAGAGGAGCGGGATTACAAAGGTTTTTTTTTTTGCCGATGAACAGTAACCGAGCCCAGTGGGCCGGGTACTGTTCATTTTACTGTAGAAGCTAGTCAAAAACGACGTAGTACCACTTTTAAAATGAGCAATTTTTTTTTTTCTTATTTTTGGTTAAAGAAGGGGAGCGGGATTATAAAGTTTTTTTTTTTGGCCGATGAACAGTAACCAAGCCCAGTGGGCCGGGTACTGTTCATTTTACTGTAGCAATTGGAAAAAACGACGTAGTATAGCTTGTCAAATGTGTATTACTATAATATAATATAATGAATTAAAGTTGTTGTACAGTAGTTATGTTGTTATCAAATTATTTTCGCTTACTAAGCAGAAACTCGTTTTTGTTCTCAAGTATGCTAAGGTAAATCTAAAGAGATGATTAGAAGACAACGTGAATGTTACTCGCATTTTTTGCTTAGTCGTGAGTATGTCTTGAGAACATGCTAAGGTATAGTTGTGTACCCCATTTTTAAATATAAAATATTGAATTAAAGATGTCTGTACAGCTTAGTTTGTGGGTTATCCAAAATTATTTTCGCATTACTAAGCAGTAAACATCTTTTTTTGCTAAGATCTCAAGTATGACTAAGGTAAATCTAAGAGATTTGGATTAGGAAGATCTCAAAGTAGATATGGTACTCGCAAACTTTTTTGCTTTGTCGTGGTATGTCTTGAGAAACTGCTAAGGTTATAGTTGTGTTACCCTCCATTTTCAAAGTAAATTAGTTAAGATAATAGGGCCCGACAAATCCCCAAGTTAAGTATTTCTTTAATATTAAAGCTACATTATATAAGAGAGATCTAGATCATAATAAAACCATAACGATCCAAAGCCCTAACATAACCGAGGCTTTCTCGGCTCTCTATTTATCCTCAGAAGATTAAAAGTCGGTGTTATTTTGAATAAGTTGTAAACAAGTATCTATGTGACAGGTAAGAACATCGATAAATGAAAAACTGGCGATTTTATGTGAAAATCTTTGTATACTGGAAATGAGTTGGGACCTATGAAGGTGGGCAATCGTCTCTTTTAAAAAGTCCAATCCAAGAACATTGAAATATTTTAAAAGTCCAAACGGGTTTAATTTGTTAACTCGTTAGGTCAAAGGTAGTTATTATAAGTTTATGAAAACTTATAATAAAATTTTTAGATGTGCTTCATCAAAGAGTAGTTTTAAAGTTTATGAAAACAATAATAAAAATTAAGAGTGCTTCAACATGAAGCTTTGTTTAACGGTAGGAAGAGTAACCACTCAAGGGTGTCAAGGGTGTGACTTAGTGTTGTAATCAAGTCAAGCTTTAATCAAGCAATTCGAGCTTGAGCTTGACTCGATCAAGCCAAGTTTTTATCAAGCTCAAACCCAAAAATTAGATCGAAACCTATAACAAGTCAAACTCAAGCTTTTGATAGCTCGGTTCGAGCTCTTATCAGGCTTTTTCAAGCTTTAATATATAATTAAACCATATTAGTAATTAAGGGGTAATTTGAGTATTAACTTAATTATAAGGACCTATTTCATAAATAAATAAATAATGTATTCTAAAATGACATTTAACCCTAATGAATTTAACGATTTATATTATGGTGCTTTGTATTCTTCATACATAGTTTTGAATTTTGAGAACATTAGCCAAAACTAATTACTCCGTACTACTTTGGCTAATGTATGTTTTTGTTGAAATACTTTGTACATTTGAACATTAATTACTAGTATTTTGGCTTATGTTTCATTTTAATGTTTGACTTTAGTCCGAGAATGTTATTGTTAGTTTTTAATGTTTAATTAATGGATCTATCTTGGTTTTCACTTATAATTTTTGTTTGTTTTATTTTATGCATATGTTTATTGATGAGTTTGAGCATTTGACTATTAAATACATTAATTTTATACACATTCAAGCTTTTCAAGCCAAGCTCACCTACTATTTTCTTTTCAAGCCAAGCTCAAGCCCTGTCAAGCTCGAGCTCGGCTTGACTCGATTACACCCCTAGTGTGCCTCAGTGACTAAATGAATTGTAGTTATCACTTTAAAATGTGTGAGGTCTTAAGTTCAATACTGCTAGATGCAAACAACTTTAAAATGATCACACTAACTTTTTGAAAAGAAGGGTTTTACCTGGTTAAAATCTACAAAGTCTGTGAATGAGTCGGCCAAAAACATAAAAACCATAGTTACCCAAAAAGTAAGAAGAGTGTAAAGACAAGCTTAGTGTGAACTTCTATGGTCTATCTCCATCAGACTTTGGAACTTGGAAATTAGCCAAAATATAAAAGTAGTTGAAATATAAAATGCAGACAAGCAATAAGTTCAACAAGCAAAAGAACACGCGCGTTGCGACGGAGCTAATTTTTTCCCGAATAATTTTTTTTATGTTTCGGGGTTTTTTTTTTGGCGATGCATTATGGCGGGGCTAATTTTTAATATTTTCTTTTTTTGTATGATTCGGGGAAAAAAAATTGCTTTGGGACGGACTAATTTTTTCCCGAATATTTTCCTTTTTTGGGACGGCTTTGTAAATTTTTTACGGGAATTTTTGTGTAAGAAAATCGTAAATAGTTAAAAGGTGAGAGTCCCTTTTCTATTTATTTATTTTTTACTTTGGGCCAGATTTTAGGCTATTTTTAGGGTTTTTTTTGGTAATTTTTTCGATATTAGGCTATTTTTACAGGTTTTCTTTTCTTGAGTAATTTTTTCCCCGATATTTATTCTTTCTTTTTGGTACGTATATCGTATTCTTTTTTTTCTCTCTTTTTGCGTTGGCGTACCGGGTGAATTTTTTCCCGAACATACTTTCTATTTTTTGGGACTGTTTCTCATCGATATCTTCTTCATTGTTGGGCGAAATGAATGTAAAAAAGTTGGTGAACAATAAAATCTTGACGTGATTTTTATGTTAAATTTTTTTTTACGGATTTTTGTGATCAAGATAAAATCGTAAATAGTTATCATATGTTGAGGGGACCAGTTTTGTATTTTCTTTCTTGTTACGTTGGGCCACTTTTTAATGCGACATTTTTCACACAGCTAATATTCTGACATATTGTGTCCAAAAAAAGTGGAGAATTACATATTAAATTCTTTTTTATATGGCTATATTGTGTTGGGCCTCATGTTTAAAGTTTTTGTTTTTTATGGTGTGTATATGGTTTTTTTTTTCAATAGGAATGGGTTTACGTGTTGTGACCATATCGCTTATTTTGAAAGTTTTTAGGGAATACGAAGATGTTTCCACGGGTATTATTTTCTATCCTGAATAATAGGAACGTTTTTTTTTTTGGCGATGCGTTATGGCGGGGCTAATTTTTAATATTTTCTTTTTTTGTATGATTCGGGGAAAAAAATTTGCGTTGGGACGGGCTAATTTTTTCCCGAATATTTTCTTTTTTTGGGACGGTTTTGTAAATTTTTTTACGGGAATTTTTGTGTAAGAAAATCGTAAATAGTTAAAAGTTGAGGGACCGTTTTGTATTTTTTTTACTTTGGGCCAGATTTTGGGCCACATTTTATGCGAATTTTAGGCTAGTTTGTCGACAAATGTGTATATTAGTAATAATTTTTTTATATGGCTTATGTGTTGGGCCTCATGTTTAAAGTGTTGTTTTTTTTGTGTTATATGGGTTTTTTTTAATATAATGGGTTGTACGTTTGTGACCATATCGCTTATTTTAAAGTTATTAGGTATCGAAGATGTTTCCACGGGTATTTTTTTATCTGAATAAATCAGAACTTTTGTAATATTTTTTTTTAACTTTTACTTTGTGCATACAAATTATAAATTAAAAAAAAAATATAAAAAACGGGCTGGCCCAAAACGGGAGCCCGTTACTGTTGCACCGGGCCCACTGTCAAAACGACAGTGTATTAGTCACTGAATGTGTATATGTATAATTAAATGACTGGTTATGTTCAACAACTTATAATGCTTGAACTTATTTTAAATAAATTTTAATACTTAACAAATTACTTTTATCAAAATCTCCAAACTATTTCATTTCAAAAAGCTTAGAGAGGGTAAAAAAAAGAATTTATAAATATTAAAACTAGTAATTACGTATCAAAATGATACTATTTACTTATTTAGTTGTCGTATTATAGCATTGGCTAAAAGGCAATGAAGATACAACTTACTTAGCGATTGACATTTCCTTTTGTATTGATGCATCTCTTAGCCATTTGATTTATGCTGGCGACGTGGGATTCCGAACACAAACATCAGCTCATAAAATTTACTTATATTCAAAACTCATTCAAAACGACGTCGTATTGCGTCGTGGGCTAAATGAGCTCAACTGCGGCCCAATTAAAAAAAACCGGCCCAAAATAAAAACTTACAAAATGAACCCTCGACATTTAACTATTTACGACTTTTTTATATAATAAACTTTATTAATCAAATATATAACATATATCTACCTATTCATTCAGATAAAAAATACCCGCGTAAATATCTTCGCATTGCGAACAAAACGAGCACAATATTGCAATACTTCTGATATACGCACGATTTTATAAAAAAATGTTGAAGTTTAATATAAATAGGAAAAAAAAAGAAAATTTACAAAACGTACCCTCGACTTCTAACTATTTACAATTTTTTTATATAATAAACTTTATTTATCAAATATATAACACATATCTATCGAGTCATTCCGACCAAAAAAATACTCACGGAAAGATCTTCGAATTGCGAACAAAACGAGCTCAATATTGCAAAAAAAATTAAATTATTAAACATGAGACCAAAAAAATAAACCCGCGCAAAATTAAAAAATAAAAAATAAAAAATTAATGGTCCGCAACGACACGCGAAAAATTAACGCCCCGCATCAACGCGCGGGTAATTCAGCTTGTTACATTCATTCCTCCCTTTTTTCGCTTTAGTGAAAATGCATGTTACTAGCTCGAACTTGTTAAATGAGGTACTCTGTTTTGTGTCATGCCTGAGTGAGAACTTGTTAGAATCAATTGTAACATATTTAGATGTAAACCAATTGCAACCATGAGGATTTTGTTTTGTTTCAACTTTCAACATATATGATGTGATACCAACGGGCATTTGGTCCAATGGTATGGAGGTTTTACCCTCCTAGGCAAGGTCTCATGTTCGAGTCTTGTCTAGGGCGATAGGGGTTTCCTCCCGCGTGTGTAAAGGGAAGGGTGCCATTGCCTTCTGGGCTGGACCCAATCTGGTTGCGTGGGCTCGCTACGCCTTCTGGGCTAGGGGCCATGTAGCCACAAATTGCCGTTCCAAAAAAAACATATATGATGTGATTTTTAAAGTTTTATAAGGTGTGGTCATGATCAACAATTGAGTTACAGAAAATTAGAAACATGTAATTAAATTAATAAGAATTCAAATACCTCGCAATTATATTGAGCAATGCATGAATAACTCATTATTATAGGAAACTAAAAGTTTTTTGATGGATTTTTTTTTTTGAAAATGCTGAACATGTATTATATCAAATAAGGAATCTTAGACTATCTTTACTCATGACTTTTGCCCAAGCGGTTGTAAGGACATTCCATTTAATGATTATATTTAATTCACATAAATACAAAATGAATGCATCAACCACCTACATATTGGTTCATCACATGATTTTCCAATCCTTCTTCCAACCTTGCCACATGGCACAATTTCAATGGACATGTGTATTTTCATATAATTAAAATATATTTTACAAATGAATGATAAGGTTTTGGATAATGTGTATTATTTTTTATTTTTTTAAATAATAAATATATTATTGATTTCAATTTTCAGTTCTCTATAAAACTAGCCCAATATTGACATATTTTATTTTGCTTGTTTCTCTTGAATGAAGTACGTATTTTATTTCAATTAGAACGTAAGATTTTTTTATTATTAAAACAATCATTTTATAAAAATATATTTATAAAATAAGTACTTTATTTAATATATAATTTTATATGAAATTTTAAGTAATTAAATTAAAATTAAAAAAAATAATATTATATGTTAGGTTGGGTTGTTGATAAATGATAAAAAAATATAGATTGAATGAATGTATTGGTTGTATAGGTGGATGGAAGAGAAAATAATATTTTAATGAAGGGTTGAGTTGTGAGGGGTTGTGAATAAATATAGTCTTACAAAGCAATCAAGAGCTGAAAGATATACCTAAACAACCAATGAAACTTAACAGGAAGAACACATTTGTGTTACGTAATCAACTTGCGGCTAACCTGTCTAAGATAATCCAACTTTGATCTTTTGTGTCTGGATTTGTTATAAGTTGGTCATTAATTTGCACTTTTTTAATAGAGATAAAAGTCCATTTGAGTAGATGAATGAGTGAAAGAAAAGCTCATACAAGATTCAAGTTCGACTTACGAGTACAATAGAGACATCTCAGGGAGGATGTGGGAACTAATCATCATATATCATTTGAATGGCTTAGTCCGTCTCCCTCTTTAGGGTGTGCAATCACCCAATATTAATGCATCGGATCTCATATAATAGTTGTTTTATGTAGCCAAACAGCAATGGCTCACTTCAAGAATTATGGGCACGTTGATTGTAATTTATAACATCCCTATGATTATCATTATACTAGTATTACTCATATTGTGATTGTAAACATTATATATATACACATTTATCATTACATATAATGCCAAAACAGTAACGGGCTACTGTTCATCGATGAACAGTGTAGCCCACATCGGCTAGGCCCGATGGTTACTGTTCATCGGCCCAATTTTTTTAATTTTTTTTTTGGTAAATTTTTTTTTATACACGGAAAAAAAAAAAAAAAACTTTATGTTTCTTTCGTCAAAAATAAGAAGAAAAAAAAAAGTACGTTTACGACTTTCTATCGGCCTGGGAAAAAAAATATATATATCCCCTTTATTGAAAAAAAAAATTTGTCATTTAATATGAGAAAAAAAACAAACTATTAAACATGAGACCGAAGAAATTAACCCGAACAAAAAAAAATGCTCTACAATAACGCGCGAAAAAATAACGCCCGCAGCAACGCGCGGGTAATCTTTGCTTGTTTTAACAATATGTCAATTTGTTTGGATATAAAGCTTTACTTAATAATTTCATTTTAACTCAGTGAGAAAATAGGAAGAACATATCACAAGGTACGAAACTTCTATTATATGTTCATTTGACTTGAAATTTTTATAACTGATTTTAACATTAAAACTTCTAGTCATGTATTAAACAAGGTTGTGGGATAAGTGAGATTGTAAAAAGAGTTAATCGCATAAATGGTCTCTGTGGTCTGTCGGGTTTAACGGAATTAGTCCTTAAATTTTTTTTTCCTGGATCATCTCCTCGTGGTTTTGACCCGTATCGGGTTTGGTCCCTTGACGGATATTTCTGTTAGTTTAACCGTTAAATGCACGATTAAAGAACAAAATGACATAAATGCCCTCATCTTCAACTGTCTTATTCTTCATTTATATATCCACCCTTCCAAACTCCACCACTAATCACCACCACCATTGTTTCCGGCCACCTCATATCCAAATTTTAGCATCATCAACACCATAATTAAAAACCCTTTACATTTCTTCAACTCAAATCAAGCTTTAAAATAAACTATCTATCAGTAAAAAAAACACCATTAATCTGAATTCACAAACATATACACATATTTAAACATATAAAAAAATCATCAATTTAAAAATATTCACCAAAATAATCAAACATTGATCCTAGAAAATCAAAATCACTAGTTAACCAACCAATTTACAAGCATAATCAAATTCAATCAATATGTCAATACTTCAACACCTAATTGACATAACCCCTAATTCGACTTCAAAAAATAAACCCAATTTATAAAAACCCTAATTAAATCACGAACCACCAAAATGAACCATCACCACCAACGAACCCACCAACACCTACAAACCACGACCGTCGTTGTTAAACCTACCCCACATTATTTCCGAAAAGAATACAAATATGGACTTTATAAATGGCTTAAATCCGGCGTATGTTTATGAGAGTGTGTAAATCAGTGGTGCATATGAACATGTGGTTTGTTTCTGGGTTGAAGAAAACTTATGAGCCATGTTCGTGAGTGCGTGTATATATCATGTTCGTGAGTGTGCGTTGGGTTTTGGTATTCTGTATGTGTGAGACAATAAGAATAATAATAAGTAGAAAAAATAATAAATATTATTCAAAAGTCATTAATACCCTCACAAAAATTGTAGAAAGTCAAAAGTACCCTTTCTTTAACGGTCAGACTAACAGAAATATCCGTTAAGGGACCAAACCCGATACGTGTTGAAATCTCGAGGAGAGGAGAGCATCGAGGAAAAAAAATTTAGGATTAATTCCGTTGAACCCAACATATCACAGGGACTGTTTATGCAATTAACTCTTGTAAAAAAATTGCCGCTGAAAAAAAAGTTTAACATTTTTTAGCTAAATTTTAATATTTTGTAAAAGTTCCATAAAAGAATTCCAAAAGTTACTAGTATACAACTAACTTTTGAAATTCAAATATAAGGGTTTTATAAACATTAAAACTAACAATTACAAGTACATAGTTATGTATAAAAAAATAACTATTCATGCCACTAAGGTATTTTTATATAGCATAGCCAATAGCCAAAAAGGCTAATGTGGTATTGTTATCCAAACGATTGACATTTTCTTTTGTATTAATGGCTCTCTTGACCATTTGTTATGCTCAAGCGATGTGGGATCTGAACACCTTTTGTGCATCAGAGTTGCTTCAAGCTTAAACTAATGTTTGTGGATCAGCTAACGGATTAATTACAACTTTGTCACCTTGGTGTTATTCAGAGTATAACTTAAGAGGTAATTTTGGAGATGTACAAAAATAGATAGTAGAATTTAAGATCAGAATTTACACTCACAAAATTGAAAAATAGAAGCCAAAAACCATTTACCATTAAGGACTGCAAAAGGTGTTGTAAAACGAAACAGAGTTGAGGAAAAACAAAGTCCCGTCTACATTTAAAGGTTATTTCGATGAACAAGAATGTTATCCTCAGTTTTTCATAAGTTCGAGCACAGCGGGTCACCACCATCTTATACTTGTACGTTCAAAATTTGACTCATATTAAAAACAAACCAACAGACGACCAGCAAATTAGGCCCCACCTGAACCATACTTCTTTCCCAAAACAAGGACCTGGAGCTTGTCATAACCAGCAAGAACACCAGCACTAGCCACAGCACGGAGAATGTTTGCACCAGCACCCTTGAACAATGATCTGGCTCCTTCCTTCTTCAAGATCTGAGTGAACGCATCAAGAGAACTCTTGTACTTGACAGCTTCACCTGATGTCATCATCATTCTTCTACGGACTGTGTCAATGGGGTATGATGCAAGACCAGCACCATTGGTAACCAGCCATCCAAGAGCAAAGCTAGCGAAGAAGCTATCCTGGAAAACACAAATCAACATTGTTCAAGTATTTCCACAGTTCGTGACCAAGATAAAGCAATAGAGGACGATAGTCATAAAATTCAAACCTGCAGTTTTCAAGTGAGCAGAACTGGCTTCAACGAGTCGTACATTCCAAAGTACAAACCACGGTACACAATGATACCAACACACGAGATGTTGAATCCACGGTATAGCCCAGCAATACCATCAGATTTGAGAGTTTTCTTGTGAACGTCGACTAACCCATTGAATTGCTTCTCGCCTCCCTTCTTGGCAGCCTTAGCATCATTAGCCAAACGAGTTCTAGCATAATCCAAAGAGTATACAAAGAGCAGAAATGTAGCACCAGCAGCACCGCCAGACCCAAGGTTGCCAGCAAACCACTTCCAGTAACCATCACGATCTTTCTTAATGTTAAACAAACTCTTGAAGTAATCCTTGAATGCAAAGTTAAGAGCCTGCAAATTTTATCGAAAAACTAATGAGCAAATAAACTTAAACACATGATCACGCAACAAGATAAAGGAAGAGAGAGTGTACCTGAGTAGGGAAGTAACGAATGACATTAGCAGTATTTCCTCTCCACAACGCCAAAAACCCCTCATCCTTAATCGTTCTAGAGAAACAATCTCCAATACCCTTGTATGGTTGAGAAAGACGTCCAGCCTTGATCATCTCGTCTTGGTTTTGGATCAAAAGCTTCACACGCTCAATTGGAGCAGCAGCGGTTTTGGACACAGCAGCAGAAACACCACCCATAAGAAAATCAACGGCAAAGCCAGCAAGTCCTTTCTCTGATGGAGCTTGAGCTTGAACAAAAACAGGTGAGTAATTTGCAGCTATATGTTTCTCTGTCACAGGATAACTAAACGCTGCATTTGTGTAATTCCCATAAGTTAACTGCTTCTGAGTTTCAGCTGGCCTCTGGATGGTACCATAGCGAGATCGAACATCCTGAGAAAGGGGTAGCTGGCTGGCTAGTTTACGACAACATGTAGTTAATTGCATCAAAAACTAGCAAAAGTAACCTCTTAAGTGTTTTTCAGACAAAACCTATCTACAATATCACAAACATGATCATTTCACATATAAAAAAATATCAAAGGGAATAATAGGTGTTAGCAAAAATCATTGTCAGATGACTCGTTGACTCATTTTAAAACTGGATTTTAATTCAAGTGGTCTATTAGCTAGAACAGCAAAAGTAAATGTAATTAGAGATGTTACTTGGGACTGCGAACAGCTAGTCATATCCTGGTAATTTTCTTTGACTTATACAAAAAAGACCCCAGGTGTTCGAGCCTTTATCCAACAAATATGGTATTGCATTAACCCAAAAAACATTCAAACTACCTAACCAATTTCAAACTATATTTATCAAAGCATCGTCATAGGAAAAATGTGTGAAACACAAGACCAGAAATCAACAGAGCATAGCAAAGTTTTGGAAAATACAAAGCTAATCGCCTTAAAGCAAAATGAAATCTAGTAAGAACTACTAGGCACATACAACATTCAAAATAAGTATCTGATTGTTAAACTACACTTTGCAATGCGTCAGACAAATACATGTCGAGGAAACAAGTCCAAAACTCAGCAGAGGAAAGAGATTTTGGCATTACAATGCGAATCACCTTTCTAGCCAACTTCTAACGTTTGGCCAAGAAAGAACTAACCAACTTCTATAAATGTCACATATACAGATCTAACATCAACTAGCAGATCAGGATGAATCAAAATACATCAAAACTGCATCGTAGTGAATCGAAACAAAACCACATAAGGATAAGCTAAAATATTAAACACATTGGTCATAGCATACCTATATGTAAATCAGATATACAATCATACAATGTAAACCGGATCAGATCTACGACAACATGTAGTTAATTGCATCAAAAACTAGCAAAAGTAACCTCTTAAGTGTTTTTCAGACAAAACCTATCTACAATAACAAGACTGAAACTGCATTTATATTCACCTAAACGAAGAGTTATCATTTCCAAAATGAACATAAGGAGTGTTACAGATTTCACATCAGATCCATTTCAAAAGAAAACGATCTAACCACTAGCCAATTTAACCTAATCACCTTCAACAAACACCTTATCATTTCAAAATCACATTATATTCAGCAAACTTATCACTTATCATTTCACATTTCAAAAGTTAACCTAACAAGTATGATTATAATGAAAACAATCTAAACAGAAGAGATACAATGCTTCGCTCTGACATATAAATCTACAATATCACAAACATGATCATTTCACATATAAAAAAATAACCAAATAAGTTGTGTTATACTTTTGCTTAATTACAGTAACATTCATAATTTCTAAGTACCTAACAAGTTAATTGGGTTGATCAATGCCCTTTAATGCAACATTTGTCGAATAGAGTTGCGACACATGCAGGGTTTAAATGCCAAGATTGTGTTTCTGGTGTGATCTGGAATAGGGATTGGAACTGGCCTGTAGCATAATACAACCTTTCTCCAGTTCTAAATCTTATTAATGTTCCTGTATTGAATAACGATCATGACTCTTTTATGTGGAGATCCCATGAAGGTGACAAGGTGTTGTGCAAGAGTTCTGTATCAGTAATGTGTGGCATACTATTCGTGGACGTGGTGAGGAAATAGATTGGTTCTATTTGGTTTGGTCGAGTTACTGTATTCCAAGGCATGAGATAAACTTATGGCTAATAATGAGAAAACGGTGATAATCCGAAAAACCAAGATAGGGATTAAGGCAATGGGATGTCGGCAATGATGTCGACTTAAACCCATGCAAAACACAGAAAGATTCACACGAGCATTTATTTTTTGTTTGCCCCTACTCGGCTGCTATTCGGAACAATATTCTGAAGGTGGATGATTCCTTATCTATTTGCATATTTGGGCCGATATATTGAATTGGTTGCTTCCAATATCTAAGCGTAATAATGTGTCAAGTATTCATGGGAAAGGAGATAGGACTCCCGCACAAGTTACTCAAATGATAGTTAATGTGGTGCGGTTAAAGCTTGCATCTATACGTTTCAAGAAGTCCGTTCGCGTGGATAATATGAGGAGGACCTGGAAACTCGCGAATGAAGGTTCAAGCGGAAGCGGAGGTTTTAGTTTCTTATAGAGAATAACTTGTATCCAATGCTTATGTTCTTGTGAGTTTTGTTCTCTAGTTGGTCGTTATGTGTTTGAGTTTGTTCAAACGTACTACCTCCGTCCCACATTTTAAGTGTCCAGTTTGACTTTTTCAAGTTTTTTTAACTTTGACCTTAATTATTCTTTTTTATGTTATATGATACTTGAATCAAAATATATAAATTGATAGAGTTTTGAATATATTTTTCATTAGTATAATTTTCATTAAGTATGATATAACACGAACACAAATATTTATGGTCAAAGTTGATGAAAAAAGACTTTAAAAAGTCAAATTGGACACTTAATATGGAACGGAGGGAGTACCACTTAGTTTGTTCCGTCTTTAGAGCTTGAGGAACGGTTGCGTGAAAGGGTTGTGCCAAAGAACGGCGCACGACTCCGGTGCTCGCGCCGTTCGGTCTGATGCCGTTATTACCGGCCCACGCCATTCTATTTTTAATATTTTTTTGTGTTTATGTGGGTGTTTATGTGTGTGTAAGTGTGTGTTTTTGTGTTTGAGTGCGAGTTTAGGGTGTGTGTGTTTGTGTTTGCTAAGTGTATGATAAAAAAAAAAATTGGTTCGTCCATGGCTGCTACCAGCACCAGAGGAAGAAGAAGGTATACAAAAAATTATTTTTTTAATGAATTTTTTTATTTTATACCTCATTGTTTATATAAGTTCACATTTAGTCCCTCAATGTTTATTTGGTGTTATATTTTATGTACACTACAAAAAAATGAACATTTAGTGACACAACTTTTAATGACACAAAAAAAAAGTGTAAGTAAAAGTACATGTTTATTTACACTTTTTGGAAAAGTGTACAGTAATAGTATAATTTTGATCACACTTTTTAAAAAGTGTGAGTAAAAGTCTAATTTTTACTCATATTTAGTAATAGGCTTATTTTACTCACACTTTTAGAAAAATATGTAAGTAATAGTCTTATTTTTTCCCACACATTTTAAAAAGTGCAAGTATAGTTTACTTTCACCACACTTTTTACAAAGTGTAAGTAGTAGTCGCAGTCTTTTTACCTACACTTTTTTTACAAGTGTATTGTAATTGTCTTACTTTTACCCTCATTTTTTACAAAGTGTAAGTAATTATCTTACTTTTATACAAAAATGTTAGTTTTTCTCAAAAAAGTGTAAGGGAAAAGTCTAACTTGTAAATGAATAAGTATAATAGACAGCACACTCAGAGCCGACACTAGATCGAACTTATTTTCATTTCGGTCCTCAGTTGATCCTTTATCTAATATTTGGTCTTTGGTATGGTCGATTCAGTTATTAAGGCCAAAATCAATCTTTATGTATGGATCCGGACTATTTCAGTCCGGTACTCGAATCTCGTGTTTTGTACCTAATATTCTAAATTAGTGTGTAGTGGAAATATTTTATTTTTACCTATTTTTTTAGAAGTGTGAACATAGTAGTTTTTATAAAAAAAAGTGCTACGGAAAGTCTACTTGAACCAACCCTATTTGAACTCACGAGTTCGGAGTTTATTCGGTCGTGGTCAACTACGATTGGACTTAGGTCAACCGAATTTGAGTAAAATGGACAAAAGAAATTATTTTTAAATTGTATAATCTATAAATTTATATTTATAAAAGTATGTTAGTCTGGGTCTAATCGGGGTTGACCCAAAACCGAGTTAGCCAAACAATTTCAACCGATACCAGACCCTATTTAGAACTCGAGTTGATCGAATAATAAGATTTTTGACTCGAATTGACCCGACTAACGAATAAGCTTATTCGGCGTTCGAGTTCTTGGTTTTAATTTTGTTTTTTATTTAGTAGTTTTTTTTTTATGGGTTCGAATTGACGTCGGTTTTTTTTACACCGCCTACATTTTGTATATGAACTATTCCAAACTTTTTTAATCCAAATATTTTTTAAAATTGTATTGATAGTGTAAATAAAGTGGGTAATTACTTTCAACTTTTTAACACGATTTTTGTATCAATTAATATTAACTTTTTCCCCTACTTTCATCAACTTGAACACTATCCCCTTGATAAAAAATTTCACAAATCGTCACCCTCACACTATTCCCTTTCATAAACTTTCATGAAAATTCGTTACCCTCCGCTCACTCAATCCGCAACATACAATTCGATGCCTCACTGTAGATCGTCATAGCTCGTTAGGGGTTTATTCGGAAGCTCAACTGTAGCATAGTCACTCAATTCGGGTATATTTTATTTTAATTTTGTTTATTTTGCGATATTGTGATATTGTAGTTGTAATAGTGATGAAATTAGTTAATTGTTGTTGTAGGATTTGTTTTTAATGGTGAATTTAGGATTTAAATGACGAATATTAGTTTCTAAAATGCGAGTTTGTGGTTTTGATTTTACGACGGCAGTTTTGATTCTTGTGAAGTCAGTTCAATTGTTGTTTTACGACGGAAGAGTCGGTTTTTGTTTGAATATGGTGCTCGCGCAAATTTAGGGTTGATAGTAGGTTTTAATTGTGGACTTTAATTGTTGTGAGTAGAGGAATTGATGTGGTGGTGTTGATGACGGGAGAGAGGAGACGGAGGGGTTCGATTGAGTTCGAATTTGGCTTACGGTTCGAAGGATAAAGGAGGAGTCAGGGGAGTTGGGTTTGAGGGTGGGACAGGGAGAAGCCGGTGTCGGTTTTATCTAGGGTAGTTTCTTTGATTTAAATTTTGTGAAAATGTGAAATGATTGTGATTATTGTGGTTTAAACGTAGTACGAGGTTTGAGTGTTTGTGATGGAATCAAATCATATGGAATTAAGCGTGTTTTCTATATAGGGTGTGATAAACATTAACTAGTCATCATTTTGATGAATTATTTATAGTTTTGTTTGAACGTTTATTTTGCTAAGTGAATTAAGAATAAGTCACTATGTCATGTGTTAGCCATTTTTTTTTGAAGGGTCGATAGTATAAATTAAATTAAGCTCATGCTAAATTTCTTCTATTTTGGGACTAAATTTAATCCTCCAAATTTCGTATAACTTTAGATATTTTGGGAAAGCGTTTATGGATGCCAATGATCCTAAGTACCTAACGATGAGGGCTTTGATGACATAAAGATCTCTTATCTTGGTGGGTACTGCGTCCTGATCCAATCCAAATCTTGTGCTTCCAAAGAAAAATTGATTAATCATGCTGGTGTATTGAATTGGTTTCATGAACTTGGTAATGCTAATAATTCTTTTGTGAGCGATATCAGACTTGTTTGGATTGCTATAGAAGGACTCCCTATGTGTGCTTGGAACAACAAAGCGCTCTCCAAAATTGTGTCTCCTTGGGGTACTTTGACTCCTGTCGATTTGGTAGAGGATAGTTCGTTGCCGTACAGAAAAGTCTGTGTGACTACCAAGGTTAGTACTATTATCAATGATCGTACCAAAATCATTGTTAAAGGGAAAGTTTATTGGATTCGAATTAGAGAACTAGAACCATGGTCTCCTGAACTAGACGATGAATTTTGTGAATCATCTTCTGATGATGAATTCGTAGGAGACGAAAAAAATAATTCAATTACTGGGGATGCGAATGATCATGTTTCAGAGTCTAGCTTCATGAATGAGAATATCGAAAACGTTATTAATGAACAGGAACCTCCTCAAGATAAGATATCAGAAGATCCTTTTGGTATTTACAGCATTCTTAATAAGCAAGATAATAAGGAGGCGGGTCAGGATAGCGATCCTTCTCACCCTCCTGGTTTCACTCAAGAGGTAAATGTTGGTGTTAGTGTTAATCAGCCTGTGCATTCTGATATCAGTCCTAATATAGGGGGATCTCAAAATGTTAGTGGCGTTAACCGATCCTTTAGCCTTAAAACTGGAGGATCAATTATGGATGTTATTGAAAACTTGGTGGAAGTCGGACAAACTATGGGATACAACATGGCCGGATGCAAGAAAAACTTAGAGGATATTGTAGCCTCTCATGGAGATTCCATGGTCTTTAAATGAATGTTATGTCTTTAAACATTCAAGGTCTTGGCCAATCAGCCAAGAAACAGTGGATTCGGGAGTTAAATACTAAGAATAAGATTAACTTTGTTGCTATTCAAGAAACAAAGTTGGAGAGCATTAATCTTTTTTCTATCAAAGATTTATGGGGTAATTCTTTTTTCGACTTTTCTTTTAGTTCTTCTGTTGGTCTTTCAGGAGGAATTCTATGTGTGTGGGATCCTAATAGCTTTGTTAAAGATAATGCCACCATTTCTGATTATTTTGTGGCGGTTCGTGGTACTTGGCTTTCTACTGCTACTAAGGTTATGTTTGTTTCTATTTATGCTCCACAAGATATCTCTGAGAAGAAATCTCTTTGGGAATATATTACTCACATTATTGATACATGGGATGGAGAATGCATTATTTTAGGCGATTTCAATGAAGTTAGATCAAAACAAGAAAGGTTTGGGACGATTTTTAATGAAACGGCCGCCAATGCTTTTAATCACTTCATCTCTACTGCTGGGCTTATTGATCTTCCCCTTGAAGGATATTCGTTTACTTGGGCTATCAAATCGGCCAAGAAAATGAGTAAATTGGATAGGTTTTTAATTTCTGAAGGTTTACTTCTGAAATTTCCTTCTCTGTCAGCTATTTGTCTTGACAGGCATCTTTCCGATCACAGACCCATCATTATGCGCGAAGTTGTTACTGATTATGGGCCATCCCCTTTTCGTGTCTATCAATCTTGGTTTCACAAGAAAGGTTTTGATAAACTCATTAAGGATTCATGGAGCTATTCAAGTTCTAATGATTCTAATAAGATTATTCTTTTAAAGAAAAAGCTTCAGGCACTTAAAGCTTCAATAAAAGAGTGGTGTAAAGATGATATAAAACGCTCTAATGATACTTGCTTTTCTATCAAAGCTCGGTTGTCTGATCTTGACAAGTTATTCGATAATGGGCTTAGCAACGAGGAGTTAGTCACTGAAAGGATTTCTCTCTTAAAGGAGCTTCATAATTTTAACAAAAGTCACTCTTTAGACTTGGCTCAGAAAGCAAAGGTGAGATGGGCCATTGAAGGCGATGAAAATTCCAAATATTTTCATGGGATAATTAATAAGAAAAGATCGCAACTTGCTATTCGTGGTGTTCTCATAGATGGAGATTGGATTGACGAACCTTGCAAGGTTAAAAACGAATTTCTCATGCACTTTGCCAATCGATTTGAGAGTCCTTCTGGTCCTTGTATTGATATTGATTGTCATTTGTTCAAAAAGCTTTCTTCTGAGCAGGTGGATGACTTGGAGTGTGATGTTACGTTTGATGAGATCAAGAAAGCGGTTTGGGATTGCGGAACCAATAAATCGCCAGGTCCGGACGGTTTCTCATTTGATTTTATTCGTACTTTTTGGGATATTCTTAAGCATGATTTTGTTAATGCGATCCGTGAGTTTTTCATCTCAAGTAAGTTCCCTCCTGGATGTAATTCATCCTTCATTGCTCTAATCCCTAAGAAACATGATGCGAAGTTTGTTAAAGATTACAGGCCAATTAGTCTCATTGGGTGTTTTTACAAGATCGTTTCTAAGATTTTGGCTAATCGTCTTAAGATGGTAATATCTGAGCTTATTAGTGATGTTCAATCTGCTTTTGTATCCAACCGTCAAATTCTTGACGGTCCTTTCATCTTAAATGAGCTTATTTCTTGGTGCAAAGCTCATAAATCGAAAGCCATGATTTTTAAAGTGGATTTTGAAAAGGCTTTTGATTCTGTGAGATGGGACTTCTTAGATATTATTTTAAGAAACTTTGGGTTTGGCATTAAATGGAGAGGATGGATTCAAGGATGTCTTTCGTCGGCTATGGGATCTATTCTTGTTAATGGTAGTCCGACCGCTGAATTTAAGTTCCACAAGGGTTTGAAGCAAGGAGACCCCTTATCTCCTTATTTGTTCATCTTAGTTATGGAAAGTTTGCATCTTTCTTTCAATAATATCATAAATGCTGATCTTTTTAAGGGTATCCGATTTGATGATTCGTTGACGTTATCTCATCTTTTCTATGCTGATGACGCAGTCTTCATTGGCAAATGGGATAGAGCAAACATCCTTACCATAGTTCGTATGCTCAAATGCTTCTTTTTGGCTTCGGGTCTTCAAATCAATATTCTTAAGAGTAAACTCATGGGCATTGGAGTCTCTAATGAGGAAGTTCTTGCGGCAGCTAACATTATTGGGTGTTCTACTTTTTCCACTCCGTTCTCTTATCTTGGTGTCAAGGTTGGGATGTCTCCTTCTAGGAGAAAGGCTTGGGATGAGATAATTGGTAAGGTTTCTAACAGATTATCAAAATGGAAAATTAAGACTCTTTCCCGTTGTGTGGACGTATTACGTTAATCAAGTATGTCCTTTCGTCTTGCCTCTTTGTCATATGACGCTTTATAAAGCTCATTTGGTGTTCTTCGTGACTTGGAATCCTTCGCAAGAGAAAATTTTTTAATGGTGCCGATTAAATGAAAATGAGGTTTCTCTATGATTAGTTGGAACAAAATTTTTGCTTCTAACCAAAAAGGAGGGCTAGGTGTTGTCAGCTTCTTTGGCTTAAGAGATCCTTATTATTTAAGGGGGGTTGGAGATATCTTTCGGGATGAATCTCCTTTGGCATCGTCTTATTGCTGTTTGTATATGGCAATCGTTATACTTTTGTTCACACAGGTTCGGTTTCCAGTTTTCCCCTTGGAATTGTTATCGTGAAAGAGCTCATTCTGTTGTCGCAAAGGAATTAAATCCTTCTTGCGCTTTTGAAAAAGAAAGTGGGAACGGTGCGACACTCTCTTTTGGGAAGATTGTTGGATTAATGATTTCCCCCTGTAGCAGATCTTTTCCTGGTTTATATGCGTGGAGCTCATAAAAAGGTATTTCGGTTGCATATAAACTCATTGATGCTTCGTTTGGTGTTTTTTCGGAGAAAACCCCCGTGGAGGGGTGTTGGAAAGTAGAGCAGTTCTCCATATAGTTGAACTTGTTGGCGTCTCTATATCCTTTATCTCATTCCAATGATCGATGGCCATCGGCTTCTTGGATCTTCTGGTGAGTTTTCGGTTCACTCGGCTTGCAAAATTTATGCAAGATTTCTTTTTCTTTTGGTGGTGACTTCTACTAGATGGGTGAAATGTGGTTCAAATAAAGGTAAAAAATTTTAGCGTGAACAAGTTTTGTTTGGATATGTCCCACGAGACTTAAACCGTTCATTCGTGGATTGTGGGATTGATATTCTTGCTTTTATATCCCAAATTGTGTTTAGCTGGAGAATCATGCTCGCATCTTTTCTCTCTTGTAATTTAGCTCGGACTTTATGGGTAAATTGCTCGATGGTGGGAAATGATTTCAAGATTTTTCCTTGTACGAAGATTGGATTTGCTTGGTTCAAACTACTTGGTTTTCTAAAACTCAAAAGGGTATGCGTAGATAGGCGGTCTTTTATGTTATGTAGGAATGATTTTGGAAATTCAGCAACCAAGTGCTTTTTGGATATTCTCATACCGCCGGTATGGAATCTTCTTTTTGATGATATTGTTTCGTCTCTTTTTCTTGGTGTTCCAATAGATGTAAAAAATTATTGATTGGATTTTTTGGGATGAAATGTCCTAAATCCATATCCTTGTAATTTCTAGCTCCTTGCTAGTTTTTTTAATAATATCAATTTGCCGTTCAAAAAAAAAAAAAAAAAATTAATATCAGCTAGTGAAAACAAATAACTCGACAAAGTGAATTGACGCTGGAAAGCATATCAGCATGATGTGATATAAATCTAAGATCATTTATGTAGAGAACAAAAATTCGTCGTTATGCTAATAATATGTTACATTGCTATGAGCCTATGACCACAAACACAATATTATGCTTGGATTTTAAATGAAAATCAACAGTAAACCAACACTAGGAACTTCAAGTGGCAGTAAACTAACACTAGAAATTAAAGTTACACAGGTCAATGTTTCACAAACTCAACACGAGTCATGAGACCATTCAATTGCAATCAGTTAAAAAATGATTTATTTACGTGCTACTCCTACATACTACTTTTATTACGCTTGCATTGACAACCTTCTACCTTTTCTCTTTGTTGATAATTATTATTTTCTTTAACAAAAACCAATAAGAAGTGAAATAAAAAATTTTCTTTAACAAAACCAATAAGAAGTGAAATAAAAAAATGCTAAAAGTTGCAACACGTAATACAAGTGGAAATGAATAGACTTTGGACATTCCCGTAACAATAAGTAGTGCGTGAAGGCATTTGGCGAGGTAGAGTTTTGTACATGAGTAAAATATTACTAAAAAAAAACTTTGTGAAGCCAAACAAAAAACGAATTGACGCAAAGACAATAAACAAATCAATTTACAGAGTTTGAGTCAAACGCTGGTGAGCCAGCCGGGAATCGAACCCGGGTGTGTACCGTGGCAAGGTACTATTCTACCACTAGACCACTAGTGCTTTTGTGTTATAATATCTTTGCATCTAATGATTTTTAAATACAATTTAATTATATATCTTCATCTAAAGAAAAAATTACATGTTTCGTCCCTATGGTTTATACTAAACATCAAGTTTCGTCCCTATTTCATTTTAATTACACTAGGCGTCCCTAATTTTGAAACTTATAACGCTGGCCGTCCCTATTTTAGATGGTTGTTGATTTATTTCGTTAAGTTTACTTTTTGAAAGGGTAATATC
>BQNB010087496.1:0-27906 GCA_026074375.1 Tanacetum coccineum
GTAACATTTCATCATAATACACTTCATCCATTTTCCATCCATTCCATCTCTAACATCACAACCCACATCTCACTCTTGTTCTAGGTTTGATCATAAGATTACTAGAATTCTACAATAGTTCTTGTATTATTATCTCTTCCTTTGTTCTCCTGATTTCTTGGAAACCTACATTCTCTTGTAAAGTGTCTATGTTTATGAATATTGTAGCATTCCACTTTTGACTTGTCAAAACTAACTCTTTGACCATTTATGTCCAGCTTCCTCCCTATTCTCTTGATAAACCTTCTTGCTCTGATTGTCAGCATGGCCATCTCCCATTGAAGATCCATTTCTTCCAGATCATCCGGATGAAGTTGTTCCAGATCTTTTTGAGAAAGTTGAAGAGAGTTGGGTTGACTTGCAAGGAAAGCACATATCACAACATCACAAAGATTATCTAGACATATAGAGTTAACACCATTACCTTGAGTATGAGTAGTACTATGAGTAGTACTAACTCCATGAGCAGTATCATCTGCTTTGTTAGTGTTGTTGGTGTTATTAGTGCTGTTAGAGACAAAGGCTACATTCTGTGAATTTTGACTTGTGCTTGATGAACCTGTAATTTCAGGTTCATTTATTTTTAGGTTATTATACAAGTCATCCAAGCTGATGGTTTCAATTTCCACCTTATTCCTCCAGATTAAAGCATGAGTCTTACATTCAGATGGAAGACTTCTCAAGAGCTTTAGGTTCATATCTTCCTGGTTAATCACTTCTTCTTGGATCTCCAACTGACTGATAAGTTTTTGTAACATATCAAAGGTTTGATCCATTGTTTCAGGGAAGTTTGTCGGGGGAGTTACTTCATAAGTAAACTGCGCTAGATACAGGAGAACGACCTCTAAAGTGTCATTTGAAAAGTACATTCGTTTGATTTCCTGAAAATTGACTATAACATTTATCCATAATAGCATCACAATGAAATGCTTGAAAACAATCCAAACAAGAGGTTTGATTGCATTGGTTATGTAAGTTCGTTATATCCATGAACTGTAAAATGCTTGTCAATTTAGATCCCTCACTCAATGCACATCAGTAAAGCAAGCATCAATTCTACCTAAGAAAACGCATGCTTAAAAGTGTCAACATTAAGTTTGGTGACGTTCATAGGTTTTAGTTAAGTATAAATGTTGACCAAAGTGCCATAAGTAGGTATGACGTTTAAACCCTTAAATGTTCATCAAATGTATGTATGTATTGTTTTAGAAATAAAAAAATTGTGTTAATATAAAAGCATTGCATGACCACTTTAAATACCCCAAATAGTCACCAAAAACGTAATGTATAGGTTGAACCCATCTCTTTGTTCAAAGTAAATTGGTATTTCACACTTATTTTAAGATCATAGACAACGCGCAAATGTATTCCAGTATATGTGATTGTTGGTCCTTGTAGACCACAACCAATTCGTATTCCGACTATGTTATAAAGTCGGTTTTCGTATTGCCCAGTGATAGCTGTAATTCACCGGCCGACACGGGGCGTCTGTCGAAATCCAAATAGATCTATTTTATTAACATTCGCTGTGGAAACATGTTATTAACGTTCGTTGGACCAGTGATAGCGTAATCACTTAGAGTTGCTATACGAACGGGGATTCTACACACTCCGAATAGATCTTATTTTAATATTGCTCTCGCCCGTCCAAGTAAAAATATGTACTCCCGTTACCGGTGTCCCCTCCAAGAACACCCGGGCAGTAATGTAAAAATATGTACTCCCGTTACCGGTGTCCCCTCCAAGAACACCCGGGCAGTAGTGTACCCCTTGTAGGTGTCCCCTACAAGAACACCCAGGCATGTATTTAAAGAATATGTACTCCCGTTACCGGTGTCCCCTCCAAGAACACCCGAGCATTAATGTAAAGAATATGTACTCCCGTTACAGGTGTCCCCTCCAAGAACACCCAGGAATTAATGTAAAGAATATGTACTCCCATTACAGGTGTCCCCTCCAAGAACACCCGGGCAGTAATGTTATTGTTATCAGTTCAATCTTCTTAAGCTAATCCGTAATCATTTCAAAAGTAAAATATGTATTTGTGACCAAATATGAAGTCAAATAATGTATCCTATAGCGAACTATGTAAATGAGTATGAAAACCAATTTGTAAACGATCATGTAACAAGCATAAGTCAATCATGTGAATGAATTTGCAAACAAGCATGTTCTCACCCCAAAAATATATGTAAAACCAGTAAAACATGGGGCTATAAACTCACATTGATGATGTGGAACGATTGGCAGAACAACACATATTAAACACAGCACAAACGGAAACCGGAACGGCTCGATTAAGAAGTTGCGATTTATCTTAACAACTAAGTCCCACTAGCCTAGGATAATGTATTTGGGCTTTCGATGAATGGTTACATCAATGCGACACGTTGATAAAGATTTAGATTTAAAGTTGTAATAGTTTGGTGGTTGGTTAAATAAAATAAATCGAAAGTAACGCAAAGTATGTAATATATTCCGTATATATTACTTATGAAAAATAACAATTATATAACTCATACTGTGAATTATATGACAAAGACAAACAATCCAAGGATTAATATGAAATGTATAATACTTTGCAAGTATTATATAAGAAATGTGAGAAAAGAATTGAAATAAAACATTTCGACACGTGTTCGTAAATCACCAATTTAATCCATAAAAAGTTCTTGCATAAAAGTAAACTCACGTTTTAAAGTTCGAATCACATAAACGATGTTTGTAAATCTTTTACAAAAGTTATGACTTTATCTTCTAGTCGAGAATTATAAAATAATATTTTATAATATAGCATTTCGTTTCCTTGACGGGTTGTAGCTAAAATAGTCGTCTCATTTGTAAAAGTATAGTCCTCGTTTGTTGTCGGGTTATTGTATAATTACAATTTAAAAATCTTACGACTATATATAACTTCGTCTTTTATCGAATTTCTAAGATAATAGAATTTATAATGAAACTTATTAAGTACAGTGGTTTATAGATTTTTCGGCACGACTTATTCGTTTATACAACGTTTCCCATATTTATAAAAATCTAATGTTTTCCACTTTTCAAACAACCCGCGTGTTTTAAAATATATATATATATATATATTATATATTATATATATATAATTATTTTTTTATATATATTATTTATTTTATATATATATTATATATTATATATATTATATATATAATTATATATACTATTCAAAATAATAAATAGTTACATTTATTTCACTTTTTTAAACACCACTTAATCCGATTTTATTTTTACCGAAACTTAACATGTTTTATATTAGCCGATTTATATAAACCAAACGCACCCTTATTGGTTTTGCTGCGCACCCAAACGGGCCCCCAAACCCCCCCACCCTTAGGTTTTTGTTACCCAAATGCTCTTACTGTTGTTAAACCAACCAACGCACCCCTTGTGCAATTGCTGAAACAAAAGCCACTTTTGGCAGTTCTTTTAACCTCATCGCACCGTTTGGCTGTTTTGGGGGTGGGTAGGCCAACCAAACGCATCCCTTGTACGGGTTTATGAAAACCAAACGCATCCCTGGCTATTAAGCAGCCAAACCATTAACGCACCATGTGTCATTTCTATCAAACCAAAAGCACCCCTTGGTGCTTGCTATCACCATATTCGCACCCTATTCGTGGTGTACCCAAATCCAAACGCACCCTTTGTGGTTTTTATCAACACCAAACGCACCCATGGCTGTTACACAGCCAACCAAACGCACCCTTTGTTGTTCACAGCCTACCTAAACGCACCCTTTGGGTGTTTCTGATGACCCAAACGCACCCATACGCGGCTGAGAACAAAACCAACGCACCCTATTCGTGTTAAACCCAAACCCAACGCACCCCTTTAGTTTTTCTTCACAACCAAACGCACCCTATATGGTGCGGCTAAGAACCAAACGCACCCTAGTGGGCTGAGAACAAAACCAAACACACCCTTGGCTGTTTATATTAACCAAACGCACCCCTTTGGTGGTGGCTGCCACCCAAACGCACCCTATGGTGGTGGCTGCCATCAATCCCAATGTACCCTTTGGCTGAGGACGAAACCATACACACCCTTTTTGTTGTTACCGAAACAAAACGCACCCTCGTTAGTGGTTTATAACAACCAAACGCACCCGTGGTGGTGCGTGGCTGTGGTGGTGATGATGGGGTAGAGGTGGCAGCGGCTGAGGTGGTGACATGATGGTGTTGACGATGGGAGGGTGGTGGCGATGGCGGGCTGTGGTGGGGTGGTGGCAGCGCGTGGAGGCGCGTGGTGGTGGGGATCGGATAGATCGGTTGGTGAGAAACATTTTTGGACTCGGCCGGAAAACTCGCCGGAAAAGTGGCGGCCGGCGACGGCGACGGTGGCCGGAATCCGGCGCCGGAAAATAGAGAGAAAAGAAATGTATGTGTGGTGTATGTATATAAATGAAATGAAATAAATATTATAACTTATATATATATATATATATATATATATATATATATATATTAAAAGTTATAAATTAAAGTGGCAAGTCCAATATAGATGAGGGTTAATTTTATAAATATTTCACAGGGACCAAAAGTGTAAATTTTGGTAAATAATGGTTCGGGACTCGTTTGGACTAGTTAATGAATGATTCATAACACGAAACTTGCGCCATTGCGTTCCAAATAATTTTTCCCATAAAAACGAGTATTCACTCGACTAATTTTCATAAACGTTTTATAAAATTCATTTAAAACGTTTATTATTTATTTGTATATTACTGATAAACTTTGTCCGTAAAATGATCTTTTACTCGAATATTTGCGTCTTTAACAAACGTTACTGAATAAAATGATAACTAATTTATTAAATATTTTTATTTAATAAAAAGTGTTAATTAAATATTATTTAATTATTTTCCTGTCGGTACGCGTTGTCTTGATTCTAAATCTTGAGAGGGGATTTAGGTCATTTTCTGCTTGTTCCGGTCTCCGGGACAAAACTAAAAAAGTGTCCGGAATGTTGTTTGACATCCAAATTGCTTTAAGTCAAGTCGTGAAACGTGATTTAATGGGTCGTTTTTTATAAGTAGCTTAGGAATAACATATTCTTTTTCGTTTCAAGTCAAATAGTAAAAATACCTTTGCTCATGAGAGATGTAATAATAAATATGGTTTATTATTTAATATATTTTCCAAAAATTTTACCGGTTACGCGAAAATCGCTTTTATGTGACAATAAAAGTCAAAAAGTCAAGTCAGACCTAAAAAGTCAAAGGGTAAAATAGTCATTTTAAATTTCTGAAAATTGCCGGATGTTACAGTACGTCCTGGTAAGCATTGAAGGCGTTGAAGAATGAAAAAGAAATGTATGGATAAAGGGTGTAAACAAAGAAGCCCTCCACACAACTTAAGGCAGAAACCGGGTCAATACATATGCTGTCAGAATCACAAGTTGATTGCTGACATTGAAAACGACATCATGGACCCAGTGATGCAATGCACAACCCTTCCCAGCCATTCGGGTTTCTCTCAACAGAAACTTGTCTCATTTGTCACGGAGATACACACGTTATCTATTGACATCTCATTCCGAGATCGTTGATATTGAATAGGTGGCAATCTGCTCAAGCCTCCGAGTACTAAAACCAAAATGCACTAATCGAGTCTAGAGCCAAGAGATCAATAAAAATCTCGTTAGGACACATTCCATTTCAAACACTTGTTGAACATCATCAAGTTTACAAGCTGTTAACAAGAGTCCTACGCAATATCATTGTGATATTTGCCAGAACATCCGAGTGATACTTATGTATTCACAATGAAGATGGAAATCCTGCTTGAGTCAGCATCAAACAAGCTCTTGGTAGGTGACTTGCGAGATTCTATATGAATCAAACTTGTGACAACTGGATATCGATTTGGTCCAGTAAATGAATTGACGGTTGATGAATTTTGATAAAAGCTTAAAACTCCCGATGTGTTACGAAAAATGCTTTTACAAGTAATTTGTCGATTTATTTTCAAATCAATTTTCTGGATTATCACTAACGTAAACCTGCAAGTTAAAACGGTGGTGACAGTATCCCAATCAACCAAAGTCGATTCATTACGTGTATTAGTCTATGTCGTTCAATCAGTTAACGTTGTAATAGAATAGTATAGGAAATTGGGCTCGTTAGTTAATCTAATATTGTATATGTTTCGGGTTTAATCCCAAGCAAGTCCCGAGCCCGGTCCGAGTTATTTAACCCACACGTTTACTTAAATGTGACGGGGTATATATATATATATATCTTTTCCACTTGGAAAAGATAACTAACTCTTTCATTTCTAAGATATTATTTCTAATAATATCTTTTTTTTTCTCTAACCTCTCTCTTGTTTCTCTCTCTAAAACCTTCATTTCTTCTTCTCTTTTCTTCTTCGATTCGTTATATGTTATGAAGTGATAATCGGGATCTGACACTAAAATATTAGCAAACCAATGACATGTTTTAAAAGCATTTGGAACTTCTGCTCGAACTTCTTTACAACCTCGTATCATTATTAAATGACATTTCTAAGACTGTAATTGTTATCGATTTTCAGAAGACATGTCATGAACACCATGTTTTTATATTTTCTGATTTTTTTAATTTTCTATTTTCTTTTTATGGGTTTTATATTTTGTTTTTTATAAAATGAAAAATATTTTTTGGGTTTTTATATTTTCTTATATACATATGATACAGAGGATATGCGAAGAGTTTACCACCATTATTCTTCCTCTTCATCTGCTAGATTTTTCAAAGTCTTAGGAGACATGCTTCGCATACCAAGCTTATTGATGAGAAATTCAAGTCGTTCTTGTGCTAAAAGCTTGGTGAAAATGTTTTCCAGCTGATACTATGTTCTGACAAAATATAGCTTAACCACCCTGTTTTCTACTTGTTCCTTGATGAAGTAATGTCTGATGTCAATATGCTTAGATCAGGAGTGTTGGACGTTGTTGCAGCATAAAGCAATGGCACTTTTATTATCATAGTATAGTGTTATTTTGTTAAATACAAGGCCATAGTCCATCACTTGTGATCGCATCTAGAGTATTTCAGCACAACATCCGGATAAGGCGATGTATTCAGCTTTTGTACTAGATATGGCCGTGCTTTTCTATTTCTTTGACGACCAACTCACTAATCTGTCACCCAATAGTTGCATACTTCCAGATGTACTTTTTCTGGTATCTTGGCAACCAGCATGGTCAGCATCTACAAAAGCTGTTAGAGCAATGCAAGAGTCCTTCAAATACCACAGACCCATATTTATGGTTCATCTTAGGTATCGAAAGATTTTCTTAACCGCATGTAAGTGCTTTTCGGTAGGCTTTGTCTGATACCGGGTACACATGCACACAGCAAATACAAGGTCTGGTCTACTGTATGTGAGATACATAAGGGTGCCAATCATTCCATGATAACATGTAGGATCAACGGCTTTCCCTTGTGGATCTTCATCCAGTTTGGATTTCTCCACCATTAGAGTATCCACTGGGTCGCATTTTTCCATACCATATTTTTAAGTGATTCAAGAGCATATTTGGATTGATTTAAAAAGATGCCTCTGAGACTTTGAGAAATTTGTAGTCCAAGAAAGAATGATAGTTTGCCCATCACTGACATGTTGAATTTTGAACACATGATTTTAGAAAATGATTCACAAAAATAAAGTTTAGTGGAGGCAAAACTAATATCATCGATATAAATCTGTACCAATAATATGTATTTGCCTTCTCTCCTGATGAATAATGTAGGATCAACGATGCCTTTGGAGAACTTCTGGGAGAGTAGAAATGATGAGAGCAAATCATACCAAGTCCGTGGAGCTTGTTTCAAACCGTAAAGAGCTTTCTTAAGTTTGTACACATGGTTGGGATTCTCTGGATCTACAAACCCATCCGGTTGACTAACATAGATCTCCTCATGCAGTATTACATTCAAGAACACGGTCTTCACATCTATTTGATAGATGATCATGTTCATATGAGCAGCAAATGCTATAAAGATATGGATGGCCTTAAGTAGAGCAACTGGAGCAAAAGATTCCTCAAAGTCTATGCCTTCTTCCTGACGATATCCCCTCGCTACCAAATGAGCCTTATTTTTTAACACACCTCCCAGTTCGTCTAATTTCACCTTGTATATCTACTTCAAGGTAATAATCATAACACGATCCGAAAGAGGTACCAGCTCACAAACTTTAAGACGTTCAAACTCATTGAGTTCTTCTTGCATGGCTTCAATCCAACAAGATTCCGTTAATGCTTTTTTGTAACTCTTTGGTTTAACGGAAGAAAGGAAAGCATCGAAATAACAGAATAGGGCTTCATCTTGTAGTTGACGTCGAGTGGAAATCGGTCTAGAAGGATCGCCAATAACATTATCAATCGGGTGATCTTTAGTCCATTTATTGATGTGTTCAGGTGGTTGATTTAGTAAGTGCACATTATTTGGAATAATAATCTAAGAAGAGGATTCTTCAAAACTTGGTTTTGGGATTAGAAAATCAACCTAGGGATTATTATCCATGTGTGCAACTTCAATATCATGATCTGCTTCTTCAACACTGAAAAGAATAAGTGGTGAAGGTGTTTCTTGAGTTGTTTGAGAGGTACTTGTAGATGGTGCATCTTGATCAATTATAGTTGAGGAAGGTGAACCAGTTGAAATAGTAGGTTATGGAGCAATGACTATAGTAACTTAAGGATCAACACATGGTGGAGGATTAAGGTACTCATCAAACATTGGCTGAAATAATATTTCCTAGTCGTTCTTTGTTGGTGGGACATATGGTGTTGAAGAAGGAATGTTTTGCACGAGTCCTGAACTGATGTATCCAGGAGTCATAAGTTTAGGCCTTGGTCCTGAACTGAATGGCTCAGAAGTCATTGCTGTCAACTCATCAAAATCAACATTAATAGTTTTAATGATTAAACGGGTCCTCTTGTTATAGATTCAGAATGCTTTCTTTGCAGGATCGTAACCAATAAAAATTCCTATATCAGCTTTAGGTTTTAACTTACCAAGGTCTTCACCATCATTAGTGGGATAGCAAAGAGCACCAAAGACATGAAGATAAGATAAGTCAGGTTTTCTATCATAAAGAAGTTCATACACTGTTTTGTTGTGACATTTTCGGATTAATGATTGGTTTTGAGTATAGCAAGCTGTCGTAACTGCTTCTGCCCAGAGAAATAACAGAGCCTTTGAAAAGATCAACATGGTGCAAGCAGCTTCCACTAAAGTACGGTTCCATCTTTCGACAACGCCATTCTGTTAAGGAGTGCGAGCAACGGATGTTTGATGTGAGATTCCGACTTCTTCATAATAAGCTCTCAGTGTCTGATTGATAAATTATGTGCCATTATCAGTCTTGATGTTACAAACGGTTGCATTCAGACGAACTTGAACCATTTTGAGAAATTTAATCATGAACTCTAAAACTTCATCCTTTAATCGTAGAAATTTCACCCATGTAAATCGTGAATAATCATCAACTATAACCAGTATATATTTTCTCCTATTGATACTTTTAATCCTCATTGACCTGCAAAGATCCATATGCAACATATGGAGTTTTCCTTGACTGAAGTCTTCAGCTTTAGGTTTGTGGGAGTGTTTCTTGCTTTTACCAAGAGCACAAGCAGAGCACAAGTGATCCTTCTAATAGTTTTGGAAGTCCTCGGACGAGACCTTGTTTGGCAAGAGAAGTGATGTAATCAAAGTTTAAATGAGATAATCTTCGATGTCACAACCAAGACTTGGTCTTTGATGCCTAAGATAAGAGACATATAGGAGAGGATAGCAACAAATTTTCCATAGACAAAGTGTATAAGTTTGAACCCCTTGATCCCTTGAGTAGATCAACACCTTTTAAGCCATAAATGAAGCAGGTGTGCTTGCGAAAAGCTACTTTGAGATCAGAATCACAAAATTGTCCTACAGAGAATAAGTTGTGACCTAACCCTTCCACATAGTAAACCTGAGATATTGTAACATTTCTCATTTAATAGTCTCCATAACCTGTTATTTTAGCAATATGATCATTTCCAAATCTGATGGTACCCAAAAATTTACTGACAAAGTTGATGAGTTGAGAGCGATTTCTGGTCATATGCTTGGAGCATCCGGAGTCTAAATACCATATAATAATTTGGACAACCTGCAATCGATCAGAGAATAAGATGGAACATCGGAAATAGTGGATCCCCAAGATTTTTTGGGTTCCTTAATGTTAGAAGTCTTAGATTTTACAATCTTAACTTTGCTACTGGAACCTAGAGATCTTGATGCTTTTGGTTTCCTACTCTATACCTTAAGTTCTGAGGATGGTGTGATTACTAGTGTTATAGTGGTTTCCTTAATAGGCACTTCTTTAGTGGAGGTAATCCTAGTTAAAGGGCACCTATTTCCAACTATAGTAAAGATTCTTCCTGTGGGTTTCCAACTATATCTAATTTCAGTGATCACCTTACCCGTAGGTTTCCATACTTTTCTCTTTTGGTTTCTTTTAGATTTAGAATGCACATTCACATCATTCACATAATCAATAAGATACATATCATGATTAGCATCAAACAAACATTTGTTATAGATAGCACAAATAGATTCAAACTTAGCATTTCTCACAGAATGCTTAACAAGTGCATTACTGATAGGTTCATAAACCAAATTCGGCTTATTCAAACTAGATTTAACTTTCCTAGGGTGTTCTTCTACTTTATTCTTCTGATTGCTACTTGGTGGTCGCGTGATCCTATTTTTCTTTGTATTGCTTGAAGGCTTTGATCCGCTAGCACTAGTAGAACTGTTTACTCATGTAGAAGTCAACAAAGGCTTGTTATAATCTTTGTTTTTAAGAGAATCAGTCTGCTTAGGAATGTTGCTTGAAGATGTGACAGGCTCGGTAAACCTAACTTTCTTGTCCTTGTTCATTGGTGTGACAACAACTAATTTCTCACAAGGTTTCGTTAAACTAAGGCATGTCTTAGAGACATTGACTAACAATTCCTATACGTGTTTTGCAAATTGGCAAGCAGAGTCTAAGAGAGGTTCACTAGGATTCTATTTTCTAGCGCATTCTACAAGTCCACGTATGGTGTCAGTATTTTCTATAGTCTTCTTAAGATAATCCTCATGGGCATCCCTATTATTCTTAAGTCTATGAGAAATAGATTATATGTCTAGCTTGACAATTCCTGGGGTAATAGTGGTGGCAATAGTTGTTGAAACAGCAGTATCGACAACATTTTTTCCTTTAAGTCTCCTCAATTCATTTTTTAATTCTGCAATAGCAAAAACCTTTTCTGAAAGTTGAGCATTTAAATTTGAATTTTCAACAGACTTTGCATTGATTTGAGCAATTAGAGAGTCGCTATGTTCTTTGGATCGAACACGTGTCTTTTTAATTGAGTCAAACTGGTCTTTGTAAATTGATTTCAAATGCTCTCTTTCTTTTCTTAAATTTTCATTTTTAGAGAGTAATTTTGCCACACTATGCTCCAACTCGATGTTTATTGTTTCAATCTCATTAATGTCTTTCTTTACATTTTCCACACTATCTTTTCCACTCAAAGATTTAATCCTATCCTTCAACTTTCTTATGATCGTGTCCTTTTCTTGTGACTGAGCTTTCAATTCATTTATTTCAAATAATTGATTAAATGTAGGAGCATTTTGGTTTTCATGAAAATTGTCCTTTTGAAAAATTTATTGATTGAGTTGAGTTGCTAATTCCAAACAAATGCAATGCTTTTCTAGTGTTGAATAACTTTTCAAAAGCTTATCGTAAACATATTTTTCAATCAAATCTTCCTTTTTGAGAAGCTCAGTCTTAAGTTCCAGACACTTATTGCATTCATCCGCACATGACTTAGACACAACAAGAATATCAATAGAGCTCACAGCAATATGCATAATTTCTTGAGACATGATTTGGTTCAAGAGTTGATCATTATCAATTCGAAGTTGTTTGATTTGAATTTCAATAGTGTTTTTGTCTACATAACACTAATCAACAGCAGCTTCCATTTGGTTAAAAACAGTTTGAACTTCAGTAATTTCATCTAGAAGAGTTTTATCAAACGCATTAAATGTGTCTTTTAAAACTTTTAAAAATGAAATTATTTTAGTTAAAAAATAAGCTTATGTATGTTCAAAACCCTATGCACCTGCCGATATAGCATCAGATGTGGTTCTCTTTTTTCACCACCTTGTCGAAACTGGCAAGATGATATTTTAGCTTTTTAAGACTTTCATTTACCAAACTTACCTTAGGAAGTTCACTAGGAGCTTCAATTCTAACAAATGTATGTGACTTAACAGATGTGTCCGGATTATAGTTTGAATGTTTTAACTAGAAAGCTTGTTTTGCAGATAATTCTTTTTGAGTAACAAAACATTTACCAAAATATTCTTTGATTTTATTCAATTTTGACTAATCAATTGGAGAAATATTAATTTTTTGTTTTATTGAAATTAGATCATTTTGTTTATCAAGCATCTTTTATCGACTCTCTTCCTCCAAAATTAATGTCTCTTCATCATCAATCACAGAAATCACATCATTTTTTTTTAGCAATAACACTACCATCATATAATGTTGGTTTAATCCGCTGAGCTTTTTTAAGATGGAACGGATTTGGATAACCAAGAGCTTGTTTATGAGTATCATCATAAAAAACTTATGGCATCGTGAGCATATGCATTGCTTGCGTAGATTGATACAACTTACCAAGAATGTTTTCCAGTTCTTTATTTTATTTTTCCAAAACAATTTCCTTGTCAATGTATTTAGATTCTTTTTCTTTAGATTTTGTTTTGAAAATAATTAATTTTATTGATAAAGATTCTTTTTCTTTGACATGATTAGAAAGAGACTGTTTAAGTGTATCAATCTCCTACTAAAAAGCAGCAAACTTTGCATTTTTATTCCAAATTAGGTCAGCCATTTGAGAATCTATTAATTTTTCACGTTTGTTTAAATCAACATTAAGTCTTTGTTCAAAAATGGCGACACGTTCTTTGTATATCTTAAGCTCAGCGGTTAAGGATTCATTTACCATTTTATTTGTCTGATTTTCCTTATCTAAATTAGCTACATGATCAGTCATTTTTTCAACCAAAGATAGAACCAATAAATCATTTGGTGTAGAAGAATTAGTATCCTGAATAACCGCATCTTGTGATTCTTGCAGATATTGAGAGTAAGGAATGATATTGCTATCACTGGTTATCTCATTATCTGGAAAATCAGTGTTTGTTCAGAATACGGCATCTTTTGCACATCCTGATTAATCATATCATTCGGATAAGTATCAGAGAATGGTACCTCTGATAGGACATCTGAATCACAGCTTGAAAGATTTCCCATCAGAACCGCTTTAGCCAAGGATATATCATCACAATCCGAGTCATAGGCATCCAAATCTTCAGTTTAGAAGGCTGAATTTTGAGGGATTATCTACAGAGCAAATTGAGCTTCTGCTATTCTAGGGTCTGCTATGAATGCAAATTGCTCTTCATCCAGTATCTGACCAGCTTCTTGTGCTTCGACTAACATCAACTTCTCCTTGAACCATGTAGAGCTTCTTGGCCTCTTTGGTTGTGTGCAATGTTTCACCATATGCCCTTTCCCCAGATAGTTATAACACTTCACAACATTTTCTTGACCAGCTGCATAGTTTCCCCTTGAGGTTGTAGTGATTCCTCTGTTTCTAGTGCCATCAAAACTTTAAGTTTGTCTTCCTTGTACTTGTTGAACTGTGACTCTACCATCTTGAATGGTTGCTTGATTTCTAGCATTGGAAGACATTTTGAGTTGATTGTTTGAGGATAAAAACCTTGATGCCACAGCAGATAGGAATGTCATTACTTTGTTAATGCAGTCAATCATATCCTCTCCTTACTGAAATGTAGGAACAACGAGACCAGAGTCCAATTGAGGAAATTTAGCTTGAGATTGTTGTGTCACTGATGGAGATATGAATGGTTGTGGAGAAACTGATTGTTGTAGTGGATTGACTGGAGTGTGATGGTGTTGATGATGAATATGTGCTGCATAAACTGGTGTGAATTGTTGAGGGGATGGATGCATTGAAGGAACTGAATGTTGTGGAGACTGAGAGGGATTGTATAGAGTTTGAGAATTGGCTACCAATGCAAGAGGATCCAGATATCTTTCACTCATGATATGTACTTCATTAGCAAGTCGTTCATGTTGACTAAGGTATGCATTCAATTGATCATAGTTGGTGGTATACAAACTCTTTGCTAATTTCACATCAGTGACAAACTTGCTTCATTCCGGTGGAAGAGCATTCAGAAACTTGGTATTGACTTAAACTTGTTGCATTGTCATCCTAATAGTATGCATGTCATTGATCAGCTGAGATAATCTCCAGTAATACTCATATAATGTTTCACCCTGAACGGAAGCAAACTTATCGAACAAGTTGTATAATCTGCATTCACGTTCTTGATAAGATACTTCAGTGCCTTTCATTAATAGCTTAACTCTATCCCAAATATCCTTAGTTGCCTCTTGATGGTTGGAAAGTGAGTACACATCGGGTGGAATACCGTGAAGAATGATATTTGTTGCTTGAACATCATAGTCATCTTGAAGTTGTTGTGCTTCAGTAAGTTCAGAGTATTTCTTAGGTCTAGTCTGCCCATCTTCTCCTACTACCGTTGGATAGACCAGTAGACCTTCATCGATTGAATCAAGCATCATCCTACCATTTTTCTTCCCTTTGATGAATAGAAGTATACGACTTTCCCATGAATCGTACATTGATTTCTCAAGCATTGGAGGATGGTTCTCAGCTCCAGCAACAATTATGTGTTCTGCTAAAGTAGTCATCTTGCTTTAATTGAAAAGTGAAATGATTAACGATTGATCGAACAGTGATAAAGGAGGATTGTGTTAAGAGATGTTGTTGTCGGTGATTAAGATTGATATTTCACAAGATTTTGCAAATCTTCACTAAAACCGAGAAATCCAAGTATTTCACAGGATTTTACAAAGTAAGACAAACCGTAGAAAATACAATCTTTTTGTGATGTATGTAATGTTTCGCAAGAACATGTCACTGTAATGTTTCTCAAGGAATATGCCAGTGTAATGTTTCTCAAGGAATATGCCAGTGTAATGTTTCTCAAGGAATATGTCATTACAATGCTTCTCAAGGAATATGTTACTGTAATGTTTCTCAGGGAATATGACAATGTAATATTTTGCTTGGTTTATGAAAATTGGATAGAGTTTCATTTTGCACAATTAAATATTTTGCTTGAACTAACAACCTGTCATAAATCGCTTGCTAACATAAATTGCATGCATGTTTCGATTGAAACATATTTCGCTTGACTTAAGAAAAATTAAGCAGAGTTTCGTTTCCTAGAAATGACATAAATCGCTTGAACTCAACCTGTCATATTTCGCATGCTAACATATTTCGCTAGCTTCGTATTTCGCTAGCTTCAAACAAAAAACATACTTTTTCAACAAAAATCACCAAAAACACACCCTTTTGATGTTTTACCTTGATTTTTCTTGTACAACTAGTTATCTTAGGCCTAGATCTTTCTTAAAACATAAACTTTAACACTTTTAAACACAAAAATCCGGTCTTTGATTTTTAAATGATGAAACCAAAAAGACAACAAAAATGATGAAAAAACAAGATATAAATGCACACAAGCTCATGATATCACCCCATGGCGACTGATACCAATTGTAGATGTATCAAATCACTTAACAAAGTTTTCAACCTAAAAGATTTATGTTTCACAGTTCTAACTTGTGGGAAAATAAAAATGGATCAGAAATACCATAAGAAATGAAAACAACATAAATTCTACTAAATTTTTTGATAAATTCACAAGGTATCATAACTATAGCAATCTTCTTTAGAGTGGTATCATTAAGATTTAATAGACTTTTAGTCCATGTATAATAAAGCCCAAAACTCATAATATCTTCCATTCCACTACTATTCACAACATCATGGAAATCATACATATCATGAGCAATAACAAAACCTACTTTTCTTTATAAATGATCCTCGATGTGAAGACTCATATCAAAATCACCCAACATAACCCACGCCTTACCATTAACAATTATACTATATAAATGAAAATCCTTCCATAAATCCTTTATTTTCCTACCTTTATTAGTAGCATATATGCAGGGCCGGATCTGAGCATGTGCGGCATAGGCAACCGCACAGGGCCTCCTTTTTCAGGAGACTCCGATTTCTAAAACATTAGTGTAGGTATATCATTTTTGAAGGATTTGATACCCTAATAGCTTATTTTTAATGAAGAATATAAGATTTGTTTAACAAAAAAAGCTTGAACTTTTTAACGTGAAAAATGGCCTCTGGTTTTTTTTAGGAAGATAACTCAAAGTTTGTGGGGCTTAACTTTCTAGTTTGTCTTTTAGCATCAATATTTTTTTTGGTTTTACACTTTTAACACTCCTATAACATATCTCTTTGCAATTTATAATATTAGTCATTATCTTTGTTTCAAACTTGTAGACAGTTTAAACAAAAAATAGCACTATATTTTTGGTTTGAAAAGTTGAAATACGTCAAACAGTTTTAACTATGATATATTTTTGAAAAAATACTACAAATCATCTTATACTATATATTAGTGTTGTAATTATAGGACTTTTTATTTTATTTTTTATATTTTAGAAAAGCTGTAATTATAGGACTTTATGAGTATCATTAAGGGTTTTGAAAATTCTATAGTAACACTTAGAAGAAAACTAAAAATATATATCCATAGTAGAATAAGATTAGTAAGTTGTTATCGATGTCAAAAAGTCAATGCATAACGAAATTACAGCTTGTTAATTTTATTGTTGCTTTAATTGTCGGAGTTGAATTAAGGGCCCAGTGAGAATTGTCTCACAGGGCATTCAAATTCCACGAGATGGCCCTGCATATATGAATGTGCAGAAAAAAAATAAGTAGATGTATTTCTTACCTCAAACAATGCAAGAATTGACTGGCAGCTCTCATAAATAATAAAGCATTTCACTATCTTCTTGTTCTAACCTAAGATAATTTTGCTTCCTCTACTTCATTTACTACTATTTATATACTTCTCCCACCTATCTAATCATTTATCAAACATTATATCAATATTCTTATATTTCACATAAATTTCTAAAATTGCAAAAATACTAAGCTTCTCTTATGCAAATAAACTTTTTGGCTTCATAAACTATAATTATACTTTTAAATTTTGAGGATTATCTTTTTGTTAACCAACCTATAGAGAAAAGTGGTGGCATGGTGGGGTTGCAAAAATTATCCCAAAGATATTGTTAGTCTTTTAGAATAGGGGAACACACTCAATCTTAACAAAGTAGCACAAACTTATTTTGATATGGCTGTTGAAACAACTACTTGAATAATTTGAAGAGATACCAACAAATATATTTCGATGTCAAAACACTACAGAAGTACACTCGTGTTAAACTTGTTGTAGTACGATGGGATTTGTGATCCTATTAATACTTATAATAACTTTTTATAATTTGTTCTTCTAGCTCCTTGTTAGTTTTATATAATTTTTCCACAAAGAAAACGCACAAGACTAAAGGCATGCTTGGTTCAAAGTGAGGAATGATAATAGTAACGGAAAAAGGAATACTAGGGAATGTAACGAGCATTCCTTAATATTCATTACGTCATTAGTGTTGCTTGATATACATACTTTGTAATATAAATTATGGTAACTTATATAGATACATGTATTGGTATGGCATAAATTGTTATATAAATGTATTCCACTAACACAAAGGAATTGTGTTTCTTGATCTTGATCACTTCTAATGCAATTGGTTAATAAATTTAACATAATTTGTTCTTGTAATAACTTTTTATAATTTGTCCTTCTAGCTCCTTGTTAGTTTTATATAGTTTTTCCACAAAGAAAATGCACAAGACTAAGGGCATGCTTAGTTCGTAGTGAGGAATGATAATGGTAAAGGAACAAAGGATTACTAAGCAATGTAACGAGCATTACTTACTATTCCTTGCGTCATTAGTGTTGCTTGGTATACTTTGTAATATAAATTACAGTAACTTCTATAGATACATATATTGGTATGGCATATATTGTTATATAAATATATGTCACTAACACAAATGAATTGTGTTTCTTGATCATGATCACTTCTAATGCAACTGGTTAATAAATCTAAAACAATTTAATTCATAATTATTTCAATTATGTTCATAATAGAACTGCTTTTAATTTACTTGACGAACACATATGAGAAAACTAATTAAGTCATAGAACAAGGAAAATTATAAATGAAAAAATCATTAATAAATCACAAAGAAAGAGATAAGTTAACAGATTTAGAAAAAACTGCCACTAATGAAACCTTTATAGTTACATTATGTAAGATAAATGTTATAAAATAAAAAAATGAAGGACGTGGTCATTGGTATCTAATGGCAGTTATGGAAAAAAGAAAGCAAGTGGGTAATGAAATTTGATTACCCCTAAAATTATGGGTAATGAAGTATGATCTAATATTAAGGAATGCTTAATTTTCTTTTAGTTAACCAAGCACCATTTCTCATTCCCTTTCCCATTACCCATGTCTTATAACCCTCAACCAAGCACACCCTAAAGTTATATATATTATAAATAAAAAGTTTTGAATCAGTGATAGTCAGAGAAACTAGAGTGTAAAAAACATCCAAAAACGATGAAATCGAAACCAAAAAAACTGCTTATCACGGTTTTCGGTCTCGGTTTTTATTTCAAATATTCGCAGTTATGAGAACTAAACCATGTACAATCATAATTATAGTTTTAATTGAATATTCATGAATCTGTATACCATGATTCTATTAGGGAAATTTGATAAAAGGTGCTTCACTATGCACTCTTTCTCACCCAAGTGCTTCATAAATGCACTCTTTGAGTTTCCACATTCCAAAATAAAAAACACCAAGACTACCCTTTCTCTCTACATATCATGCTTTGGAAATTTTAGATTGACAAGATATTCCTTAAAAATTTAACGTTATAGTCTTAACGACGTCACACAATAAGAAAACGATACATTTAGAACATAATCGATAACAGTAAGATACCAATCAATGCATTGCGATATGTACTGCCACATCTTGCAATGATATAACTAATGCTATTTACTTCGAATGTCACATTATTTAGGATGATATATCGTACCATTTGTGATATCAAATTTCCTATACATATAGTTATTGCGTTTGCGTTTTTTTATTTTTTAATATAAACGTTCTCTCTATACACTAGCGAAAGAATAACACTTATGCCAATCTCTATATAAATTTTATAAACATTCCTTTGATCATCAAAAAGACTATGTTTGGATCTGTTATGGTATCAAATTAGTCCTTTATCACTTTACGCCAGGTTAGACTTGTATCCAACTCGACACCTCGAGGTCTTTATGACTTTACACCATAAGGTCTCAAGCTAAGTGGTGCAGTGGACAAGACTATTTTTTAATTTAGACTTATCTATCATGTCTTATCCCATGATGAAAAGTAGGGTTCATGACAGGGATCCTTATGCGTGCTTACGTTTCTTGATTTGATTTGGGTGCATTAAGGGTTTGTTGCGTATCTGTGTTCCTAGAAATGAAAGGGCTTATGAAAAAGAATGTTTGAGAAAGAATACACCCTCAAACTAATGTTGCACATGGAGAGATTCTACACTCTGACTTATGCTTAACGTGGTTTTGGGAAGTTTTACTCTACTGTCTTTCCCATCTACGTTACTAACATAATATTTATATCAAAAGATGTTGATCCAAGTATTTTCAAGTCCTATTTGGATTCAATAATTATCCACAAATTTGGTTTAGTTTCTATCATATGGGGGTAATAATCTCATCTAGTTTAATTCCTCTTTGGATTTAATGTATGGCCACAAATTTGACGTAGTTTATGTTGATTTGATGTATTTTTGTTGTACGAATGTATTTTTATTGTTTATTCTTTTATTTGTAGTACAAAAATAATTAAGAAACTATTATTCTCAACATAATTACTTTTCGTTTTGTTTTGCGTATCTACGCGTTACTTGTTTATTGTGTGCAATAATTAATGTGGTTTCAATATCCACCAAACCTTTTGACGTTTCATTCTAGTCACGACATTTCATTTAACTCCAATACATTATATAACTAAAAAACCATCATCTGTAGATTTTAAAATTATCATCATGAGCCATATATTCGAAGTGTAGGTATGGTGTCCTCATATTCTTCCAACAGTCGTTTAACAAAAAGAAACGTCCAAGAATTTCATCCATACCACCGTCATCGTCAATTTTGTCCTTAGCAAAACATCAAACATCTTACAACATGTGATGCGGTGGGTTGCAATGCAGAAGTTTTACAACCCTCCTAGGCAGAGTAGCTAATCGTTGTAGTGTAGTATAGACAAGACTCGGGGGTTATTATCATTCTCTAGGGGAATAGTTTTGGTAGGCTCGAATTGTACGTTACTAAGGTTTAACGATTAAGGTAATATTATTTTTTGTATTTTTATATTTTATGAAAGCAAGTAAAAATCTCAGGTTTTGAAGAGGGGTTGATTAAACTACTTAATAAAACTACTCCTAATTATGCAGAAAAGTAAATTGATGGAAAACTCATATGGTTAAACAAACGTGTTCACCTAATCATGCACTACTCCTTAGTTTCTCTCTCTAATCTTATTTCCCATCACCCTCATTAGTGTAATGTGTAAGTATTCCTCTAATTCAGCAGCGGGTTGGTCAGTCCGCTATCTACGTGACAACGCGCACTAAATACTTAACTAGGAATCCACCCATACGACAAACTAGATATGAAGATCCAGAATGTGGCTATCATCTTAACCTAATCTTGTTTCACTAGACGTCTTCGCTATGATATGAATATCAAATAACTAGTTTCTGATGCCTAACGCGCACACCACTAACAAGAAGCAATAATAAAAGAGATTAACAACTAAGTTTCATGCAATCATAAGCAAACACAATTAAATTTAGCCAAGCATGTTAATTGAAAGCGAAGAATAATTAATCAAACACCACATAGACATATTGAATAATTAAACGGAATAGAGATTTCACTTCAATTAAACATGGAGTAACAATGGGTTCCAAAGGGTTAGAAAACCCTAAAATTCGACAATACCAGCTGGTACAAAGTTTCTCCTAAGTTCCCATACGTTTTCCACACTAATGTGAAAAATAAAGGGTTGTATATATAGACTTTGAGTCCTCACGGCGTTACTAGGGTTTCCTGACGTCCTCAGCCCGTTGAGTCTTCCAAAGGGTTCTTTTTGTCGCTATTGTAACGTTGTCACAAAACGGGTTGACGCCGTCGCTTTTTGATCTTGACGGTGTCATGGTGAATTTCTAACGCCGTCTCCATGACCTGAGAAGTCACACTTCTACTTAAAAACATCACTTTCTGGGCACTTTTGGTGAAGGCGTCAGAATGGAAGTTACAAGCTTGAAAGTTGTGTTTTTGTCCACTTTCTTCCTGAATTGAGCCCAAGTCACATGCTTTTCTTTCAAATGCTTTTCAAATGCTAAAAGACAAAAAATAAATGATTAAGTACAATATTTAGGCATATTTGCATGATTTAGGGGGTTCAATAGCCCCAAAAAAGTGTATAAAATGACACCTTATCAACATGCAAGCATCTCAAATGAAATTTTAGAAAAATACATACAAAAGAAAATGTTATGGATTGAGCAATATAACTTCTTAATTAAGCAGTCAGAATTAGAAAACAAAATATATTGCGATGTTATACATGAGTTGGTCAAGCAGGATTACATTCGGAACAAGGAAATTGCAATGTGGGAGGACAAAATAAAGAAACATACAAAGAAGATTTATGATCCTTAATCTTAGATTGCCAACCATCTTATGTAATTATGTTGTAATGGAATTTTTATGTGTATGTTAAACCTTACTTTATCGTCTCTGGGGTTTATTTCTAGGATACCGATGTGTGTTTTTACAAGCTTTAAATTTATAATAACTAGAAATACCGATTTTAAATAAAAACACAACATTCGAGCAAGTATACCCTATCAAGTGTAATATAGTATTAGGTAAGTCCAGGTCGTTCCACATGATTTGTAGTAATTCACATATTGTTTATCAAGTAACAAAGCTAAATTGATTGTCACGGATCAAATAGCTAAAACATGTGTATTAAGCAAGCAAGAAACAAGGCATGATCCACATAACATAATAGATATAGATAGGGAAAGACTTTATATAAATAAAGCATACAAGTCATATATGACGGGTAATCATAATAACAAGCATATCTATCAATGATAACATAGAATCCTTTCGACCTATATACTACATTATCACAAGCGCATTAATAATGGTTTATATCAAATATGCATACATATGAATTCCTCCCAACCCGGTCGGTCAACATAAAGAAGGGTCTTAAACATCATTCTACTTGGGTTGTTTATCCATTTACCACACAATTCTCACAAGTATGATATTGACACGCCATAGACAAACGGTTCAAAATACATCAAGACAATTAACCCTTTTGGCCTATTTTAATTGCAATGATATACCAAAAGATAAACAATGATCCAAGCATAGATAACATCGAATCATAAATATATACATTCACAAATCATAGCAAAATCATCCAAATATTATATCATGTTTCACATATTGCCAAAACTAATGACGAACACTACATTATAACCAAACCAATAACCAATTGCTCCCACAAACAACCAACGTCCAAACCTCCGGAAATAACCCGAGGGGCTGTCACTACCCTGCTGGAAATCAACAACACGTCAACAAATGGTGTGTTTGGTAACGGGTTTAATAGAGTAAAAGAATTAAAGATTTGGTGTGAATCGTCTAATCCTCATGGTATGATATATGTAGGTTCTAGAAATGTGGTGTTTGGGGTCTGGAAATGGTGGTGGATCAGTGGTGATTTGTGGTGAAGAGTGGTGGTGGCATGGCGAGATAAAGGGGTGTTTGGATCATAGGATCCAAGGATCCTCACCACTCCTTCCTTCTCTCCCAATTGATTTATGGATTTTATGTGTAAGATATCTCATTACAGGCACCCAAGGGGGGTATTTATAGGCTAAACAATACTTATGTGGTCGGATTTGGGGCTAAATTCGCGTATTAATTGCATCAGACAAAAATTGCGGCGCACTTTTTTATTTGTGCGTCGTACTTTGGGATGCAGAAAAGTGCGCCGCACTTATTTAAAAAACCGTCGTACTTATGTTCTTTTTTAGCTCTTGGACCAAAAATCAAAGTTGTAGATAATTCTTTCCCGGTCGCATGGCCGCTATAATCGCGTCAAACGGAGCTCATACGCTCAAGTTATGGCCAAAAAAGTAGACAAGTGTCGAGAGATCTTTAACTTGAGTTATTTCTTCGTTTAAGCTTCAATTCTTCGTGTATTCTTTCGTTTTCTTCCACGACACGTATCATGAACATATAATAGCATATATAGTCTATTAAGTATTGAAAGTTCTTATAATTAACCAATAAATATATAAAAAAGCATAGATAACGCATATAGAAATATATATAAAATGGGTGTTAGCATTCAGCTTGAGTTATTTCTTCGTTAAAGCTTCAAATCTTCGTGTATTCTTCTGTTTTCTTCCACGACACGTATCTAGAAGCATTGATAACGCATATAAAAACATGTATAATTTGAGCGTTATCAAATCCCACACTTAAAACTTTGCTTGCCCTCAAGCAAATCTAAGAAAAGAAATTTAAAAACAAGGTTCCTACATGACAAGACAAGATTTTTTTTATATATATATTTTTAAATTTTGAAAGCAAATCTAAAAAAAGAAATTTATAAAGAAAAGTCATAACTGAAAAAATAAGGGAAAATTTTAAAAATATCAAAAATATTGTTGGTTTCGTTATAAATAAGTGCAAAGGCGCAAACACCCCCACACTTAAGGGTTTGCTTGTCCTTAAGCAAAATAAGAGAAAAATAAGCTTTACAAAAACAAACATTAAATTATGAAAAATATTTTTGGATATTTAATATGTGAAGACAAAGATGTTTGACAATACCCAATGATCTTTAAGTTGTTAAAACATGACTAAGCACCTCATGAATAAGGAATAGTATAATTCACTCAAACACTAGTATATGATGTAATAGAGGGTAAAAGAGAAATCACACTCAATTGCTCAGACATGACTCATTAAGATTACCATAAGCTTGTACAAGAAACAAAACTACACTAACGTGGCATAAGCACCAAGTATAAATATCAAAAGAGGACTTTTATTCGGGTTGTAACGTTAGGCTAAGGGTTAATAAGGGTGTGGATAAGGCATGGGAAGTATATAATGGAATTGGTTTTATAATTAGAATACATATCGACAAGTCCAAGAACCCATGTTGCTAGTTAGGACATACCACAAACCCGAGAGATAATCGAACCTCTCATCAATATATCCGGCACATATCATAATATAACACTACGTCGCAAGTGCCAACAATAATACAACTCTTATTCGTACTTTTTTTCTTTCGATTTACTTTTTCTTTTTCTTTTTTTATCATTTTTTTCATACACTATCTTTTTTCATAATTTTTTTTCATTTTTTTTCTCTTTTTTCATCATTTTTTTCTCCATTTCAAATAACTAACAATTCTCCCACACTTAGTATAAGTGTACACTACAAAAAATACAAAACACGAAGCGTGCATTCTTTATCTTCATAAAAATGACACAACACTTATAACAAAGCACGAACAAACTATTAATCAAAAACCAAACAATCATACCAAGCAACTAGCAACCAACCATAGACTTTCGACAAAGGATAAGACTAGGCTAAATGTTATATATTGTTGTTTTTTATTTTATTTTAGTGGATGAGAAAAATAAATAGAATGGCTCAACGGTTTAAACTAGGGGTATCTAACATTAAAGATGAGTGCTACAGACGGGTTTTATTTGGGTGGTTAGCTAATCAGTGTAATTAGCTAAAAGAATAAATAATGTGTAAAATGGATGGGCTAATTTGGTTTAAATCCTAGGTTGCCTCTTTATCACATAAAAATACCTATATCACGCGAACGTGATCTCACTGCGGTCTCGTAATGATTTCAAGCACAAGTTCAAGAATCAATAAATCACCGGCACACTCATAATCAAAGAAATCAAGCATAAAAGATGTATGCTATGATAATATAATCGAAATCATCACATATTTACTGGAATGATTATAAATGCGCAAGTAATGTCATTAATCCCGAGTCGGATCTGCTTTATCAATCGGTACACATCCTTAGTTTCAAAAACTTTATTTATTTACTATGTTTTATCCTAATATATTAACCTAAGTGATAAAAAATTTAGATTACCGAGGGCGAACAAAAGTTAAAAATTAATAATGAGTCTGATTTTTCAATTCATTTTCCCCCCACACTTAAGTTCAGCAATATGCGTAATTAGAAAATATCAAAAGTAGGATAAGCGGGAAAAATAAATATAAGAGAAACGAGACTTTCCGAGATTCATAAGTGCTCGGTTGAATTCTAAAAGATACGGCACGAAATAGAACGCCAAGTATGTGAATTTAACCACATATAATATAATACTCCAAATATCACAGTCCCCACGTGTAAGATTATCACCACCAATCCAAGCTCCACCTATATTTATTTTAATCTGCAAAATAAACAAAACTACAAAAACTGTAAAATACTAAAGCACACTTTCTTAGGCAACACGATTGCATTTAGCGTATGCAACAAGCCTTTAAACCCCTCGGTGTCCCGAGTGGACGAGTTATAGTCTCGTGAGGGTTTCCAACAAACACACTCACAAAGTTCAAAATATATTATTGTATTACATAAATCAAGTAAGAAGCACACAGGCCCTATGCATGTCAAACTTATCAAACTGCAAAGTTTTCGTTTTATATATTTTTTATTTTTCTTTTTAAAATTTTTATATTTTTATTTATACACGATTTACTAAAAACAAACACTCACAAAACATTAGGAAATGAAAACTAACATAAGAAGGAAAATATAATTACTAGTATTCAAACACCCTTAAACACATACGAAATCAAAAATAAAGGCGAAAAGAAAATCTTTTTGGATTTTTAGTTTTACGACATATATTAATCGAGCATACACTTATTATTTAAGGTACGAAAACAAATAATTTACAAAAGTATTTTTATGCAGACGAGAAGCGTGTCGCACTTAAAAGAAAGTGCGACGTACTTATAACCTAATTTTTTTTTATAATTTTTCAAATATTCAAAAAAGAAGATGGTGGCAAAATTGTTACATAAGTGCGTCGCACAACAATATATGTGCGACGGTTTTATTGTGACTAGAAATATATGTTTTTTTATTTTTGACACCTTATTAGTTAAGAACACAAATATAAACACATTCACAACACAAACAAACAGATTAAAAAGAAACAAGAATTTTTTTTATGTTTTATAATTTTTTTTAAAATATGGTGATACTTATAAATACGCAAGCAAGCAAACATGCAAACACAAAAATAAAACACATTACATATATTTATAGAAGATAAAAAAAAAGAAATTGCATCAGATTTATTTTTAATGCAAAATAGATTTTTTTTGTTATGCAAGGAATAAGTGTGACGCACAACGACAGAAGTGCGGCGTACTTTCTACAAATTTTCTAAATTTTTTATTTTTTCACAGATGCAATACAAGAGAAATAATAAAACAAAACTAACAAACAAACAACTAGCATGAATTATTATATAAACACAAATGCCAAAACACAAATAAAAGCAAAAACAATTTAGAAATAAAAATCTTTTTTGTTTTTTCATTTGAATCAAAAACTAAATATTCACAAATGTACGAGACATATAATCAATTAAAATGAAATTTCAAATGATTACAAAACATGAGAAAGCGATTTGGGGTTTTTGTGTTACCTCTAAAGTTAATCGGTCGTGAAACGAAAAAGATCACATGGCAAGTGCGGCAGTTTTGGTGTGAAACCGACACATGATGTGTGCTAAAACACACATCATTTGTACCCTAAAAAACACATTAAAATGGACTAAAACACTAAAATATGAGTAATTGTCTTGCAAATATGTTTGTATTGTGTTTTTATGTCCTACAGGTAAAAAGGGTTGAAAACAAGGCAAAAAATGAAGACTTTCGGTTATGATTTGAAGACTTCTACTTATTATTCGAGATCAAGACAAAGTCATTAATATTTCCCGAGCATGCCATTTGAAAGAGCACGGAATTACGAGTTCGACGGTGCCTTTGTATCTTATTGGGCCGGCACGACACCATTTATTTGGGTCGGACCGACCCATATTTATTAAAGGCTCAAACTTAACATTGTTAGAGTGTTTTTCCCAGCCAATTGTCTTCAGCAGTCCAGCCCTTGTGCAATGTCCAGGCCCATATTAGAAGAGTTAACTCTTAAGCCCACGATTGAAAAGATGAGGCCTAATACAATGTTATGAAGGAGGCCCGGGTCTAGGACTGATTGAAAAGAACGCAAGGTTATAAGGGACGCAGTAGCGGACGATTATGATCGGATCCCATTTTTATTTTATTTTTATTTTTTTCGTTTTTCATTTTTGTAGATTTAGAGTAGGTAGAAGAGATTATTAGGAGTAACATAGATACTAGCTTATTTCTCTTATTTTATCATTGTAACAGATTTGGGTTTTAACTTCTCATGTTCGACTCGATTTTTGAGGTTTATTTCGGGTATCGATTGACATAGATTCGAATGGTTTGTTGATTA
>BQNB010087497.1:7892-27906 GCA_026074375.1 Tanacetum coccineum
AAGAAACCGCTTAAATACTAAAAGAGCCGATAAATTGGTATTTGTTCATTCAAATATTCGTCTCATATCAAGGTTTTCAGAATCTTACAAAGAGGGACCGAGTAAGAAGTGGGACGTGAATCCCGAAAGTGCATACTTGGAAGGCTCGGCTTCAAGAATGGAAGACATGCGATGGGAGAATCTAGATGAAGATTAAAGTAGTATGTAGTATGTAATGTTATGTTAGATCTAGTATTCTGATATTTTAGGTAGTATGTAGTATTAGTATTTAGTATTCTATATATTCTGATGATATGATCTTTTGGGTATATGTTTCAGAATTTAGAATTCAAACATTTGAGTAAATCTTTTGAGTATATGATATTTGGCATTTTGGCTTATATGTATACTAATTTAGGAAAATAATATTATTAATAATATGGTACATCGTACCAAATTGGGTACATCGTACCAAATTATATGGTACATCAAAACAAAGCGAACCGGGGTGTACCGAAATGAGCCTAACCCCCTTCGTACCGAATTTTAAAGACCCGCGAACCGCGTACCCGTTTCGCGTTCCCGTACCGAAGCGTACCGCGTTTCATGTGACTTTGGTATAAACTATATCTGTTGCATATTCTTAAAGGAATTGTGCAATGGACCAACGGAGAAACGTACCCACAAATAAAAGTGCAATGCAACTAAATGGTAAAAATAAAGGATTATTTTGCAAAACATTGTAGTAGCAATGAACTCATAAAACAATGAATAATGAATTTATAGTAAAGCTTACTTTTTTGCTATATGTATATGTACAATATGTACTGGAGGGGCAATAAAATAATATCAACTCCTGTGTGGTTGATGTGACCATTTGACCCATGTAACAAATGTGTCGATTCATGTTATGTTTGTCTCTAAGGGGGTATTACTCAAAGAAGAAACCTATCAAATTGACGAACCCGGCCAAGATATAGTTTAGAGTTTCATGTTAACCTGATAAGTAAATGATCAACTTGTCTTTAACGGTTACCCAACCTCCCCACTTCCACGGAGCTTCCAAACCTCATATTTGTGGTAAAAGAATTAAGATGTAACACATTGAGATTAAATACCTATAGGTGGCAGGATCTGAATTCGTTGATAATGGCCGCTATCTTTGACATTGGCAATTTAGCCTTTAAAACAAAAGTTAAAAACAACAAAATAATATGTGATTGTTCATAGATATGTTGGCTCTTAATAAAATTGTGTGGCAAAAAGCAACAAAATTTATATGAGTAACAAATTATGATGTAGATCTTCTATTAATTTCAGCTTACTTATGCAAGAATATCAAATGCTAATTGTAAACTTGGTTCTAATGTCTCTAGTATGACCTGTAGCAGTTCTCAACTCAAAGTTACACGGGTTATATAAGGTGTGTTTCATGATTATCATGAGTGCACCACGTGAATCTAAAGTTATTGCTACATCAAAAGTTGTATGAGCCCCAATTTTATGCAATACCTGAAAAATCAAGTGAACATACTAATCAGGTCAGAATGTGATATTTGATAAGGTAAATAATTTAGTTAACATCACATTTAGGTAATTTCACCTCTCGAATACCCGCATCACCAAAGTACACATGAAGGTCAAGTGCACGTCCCACTGTTACTCCATCACTTTCATCATGACAAAACTTACATGTCAGTAGGCTTCTTATATACAATGATAACAGAGCACTTCATACTTGCTTGACGATTATTTATTGATTCACCACACGCTCTATGAGCCCCATTTTAATACCAATAAAGGAAGAAAAAACATTGATAAAGAGATATCCCATGATTCCTATCTTTGTAAGTTGAGTTATTAGTCGAGGGGGATTGAGATTCTTAGTTTTCGTAAATGTTTACTTCATAACATTGCGTGAGGACACGGCAATACCTTAGTATGGGGGATTTTGGTATGTGCTTAATTACACATACCTTTTACCTTTAAAAACGAGCTAAAATAACCAAAAACGGACTTAAAATGCCAAATATACGCTTGTTTTGCTAATTGTGTTGTGCAGGAACGGATAACTAAGAAAAGGACGAAAAACGAAGCCAAAACGACAAAACCGGACTCGGAATGGAAAAGCAGGAAAAGACAAAGTCAAAGTCCAAGCCCAAGTGTAGAAAAGTCAACCCAAGTCAACCCCGAAGCCAAAAGTCAAGAAAAATAAGTTTAGGGACTAAACATGTAAATCCCTAAACTTATATTTAAAGAAGAAAAAGAAGAAATGAAGAGAAGGGTGAATTCTGCCAATTTGGCAAAGTTAAACCACAGGGGGTAAAACTGCCAATTGGCAGAATCTTATAAAGACAAGGACGTGTACTGCAAAGGGTTATATAACCCTTGGGGGGTTATATTGCCAAATCCCCAAGTTTTAACACCACAAGGACGAAAATTGCAAACCTCCCTATAACTTTGGAGGACCAAAAGCGGCAAAAACCCTAAACTATTACCTGTCACCCCCAACCTTTATAAACCTTTTTTCCCGCCTAATTTTCCCCCCCAACAAACTCACGGGTTAACCACCCCCGTTTTACCCTGCAACCCAAACCACCCCATGGATAAACCCTTCCCTCCCCCTCCACTAAACTTTCCCAGCTGTAAGATTGCCAAGTTGGCAATCCCACAACTCCCCAAGCTCATTTCGACGGTTTAGATGGTCCAAACAAGTACCAAGGCAAAAAGGAAGGGCCAGGATCATTGTGACTTTGCACTCTCACAACAAAAACAGTGTGTTTGTGTGTCTACAAACAAACACACTTGCAAGAAGCCAAGACCAAGTGAACCCTAGTCGTTTTTCACTATATAAGCAATGTAAAGCCCTCGAGGCCAAAAAGAGAAAAAAAGTATAGTTTAAAATAGTTTTTAGTGTTTTAAAGTTTAAAGGTTTCAGTTTAAAAGTTTATTGTACTTGTACTTCTATTTTAATGAAAATTCAGTTAAGAGTGTTCTAAATTACATTTGTCTTTTTAAATTCTTTAAGCTTTCAGTTAAGCAATCTTGATAACCCGTTTTTAGAAAATCTTTTAAGGAAAATAAAAGAAAAAGGAAGGGGACAAGTTACTGTTGTATTGAGCAAAGCTTTGGATGAATAGGCTATTATGGAAGGCTTATTGGGTTATGGTTTAGTTTAAGCTTAATTATAAGCTGAGGGTAGGAATTTAGAGCTTAATTAGGCTTCAAAAGATCCTTTTTGAGCAAAGGATCAAAGGTACAAATCCTCTTTAATTTTGCAAATTACTGTAGCAATAAGCTTATTTGGCTTATTTTCTTAGCTTATTCCTGTTTTTATGCTTATTAATGTTTAATTATGCTTAAGTGTGCTTCTTAGTTACTCTTTACTTAATTTTCATTCAAGTTGTCTAAAACTGCCAAAAATAAGCTTGTACTGTCACTAGCTTATTGTCATTTAAAGTGCTTATTTGCTTTGCTTTTTATCTTTTTATTGTTTAAAAATGCTTAAGTAGTGTTAGGCTTTGAAAAATTTCAGTTACACTTAGTTTTATTAGGCTTAAAAGTCCTTCTTAAAAATTAAGGTAGTGTTTGGGTCAACACTCAAAACGGGTCAAAATGCTTTTGTGTATGGGTTATGGTCACTCATTTAGTTTTAGCTTAGGTTGTTAAGCTCATTTAAGCTGTTTTTAAGAGTTTTCAAGTTTGAAAATTGATTTTTAAAGTTTTTCTAAGTCATTCTTTAAACTGTGGGATTTTAAAAAAGGCTTCAAGTGCTTATTTAGAATAAGCACTTGGATCTTAAGTTTTAGTGTCAAAAAGTGAGTCATTGTGTGTGTAAAATAGGCTGTTAACAAACTTGGTGTCATTTGACTTGGTAAGTCAAATCACCAAAGTTTTTTTTCAAGTGTCAGTTTTAAAAAAAGCAAAACCCATTTTCACTATCAAAAATCAGCAGGTTTTTATGGTTTTTAAAAGTCAAAAATTGGTGCATAAGTTCATGAGCTAGGGTACTCAATCTGTTTCAGCTTAATTTTTTGTTTAGAGCTTATTTGACAGCTTTTTAAAAGCTGTCAAATAAGCCCCTTGAGTTTACCTAAGGTCTCCCCGGTGCAAAGGGGTGGACTGTTAAGCTTTTTTTTTTCTTTTGCTTAGTTTTAAGTGTGGCTTAAGCCCAAGTATCTTGGCTTATTTTGAGAGCCCACAAGCTCTTAGAAAAGCTGGCTAAGTTTCAGCCCTTAGCAAGCTTATTCGTTGGCTTATTTTTTAAGCTCAATTTAGCCTTTTGACTGCTTTGCATAGCCTAGGTGTAGGGACTGCTTATTTTTCCTTTAGACTTATTCAGCTTATTTTATAAGCCCCTTTTTGCTCTTAATAGCTTATTAGGTTAGTATAGTTAGTAGTTAAGCTTATTTGTTCTTTTACCTAGCTTATTTGTCCAATAGTTAGCTCTTGGGGGTTGGGTGGGGGGTGTGTGCCTTATTCGCATGGTTGTAGCCGGCGGCATAATAATCTCCTTTCAGCTTATTGTATTTTTAGCTTACTTCTTGTTGCTTATTGAGACATATTAGCCCTTTAGCTTATTTCAGTCCAAGTCCTAGCTTATTTGTCCAAGTGTCCCATGACTTAGCTTTTTCTAGCCTTTAAGCCATTATAAGCATTCTGTCATTTTTAAGCTTATTTTTAAGCTTATTGAGTGCTTTTCATAAAAAGTCGTAGTTGACAAAGTTGTTAAGCCCCACGAGCTTAACAACTTTGCTTTACAAAGTTTTCAAAAAAAAAGGGGAAAGACAAGGGGCCCGGGTGAGGGTCAAGACTCGCGAACACCGTACCCCTCGATACATTGCCCTCTCTTGTACACACTCAACCGCTGCGCCCTTGGGACTTTTTCGTTATAGTCCCAAGGGCAATTGTATTTATGTACATTTTCGGCCTATAAGCTTATAAGCTGTATTAAGCTTATTTCGGGCTTATTTATTAAGCAACTTTGTGTTTTTTATTTTTCGTAGAATTGTTTAAAGAGTCAGGTATTTTTTGTAAAAATTTCAGAATTTTTTCGAAGTATTTTAGTGATTTTTAACAATTTAATTTAGTAAAATTTTAAATTCATAAAAAATACAAAAATTATCAAAAAATATTTTTCCTGTTTTAGAAAATTTTTATTTTCATATAGTTTTGAGAAAAATCTAAAACTTTTCGTAGGTCATTTTTACCACCTTTTCTATTTTTAAAGAGCGGTCCGGGTTCGGATTTTGTCTGACTCGTTTTCCGGTCAAACGAACTCCGTTTCGTCTATACTTTTTCGTCTTCGTTATTTGTTCCCTAAGTAGTTTAAAAGCAAGAAATTTCTTCGTAGGGTTTAATTTTAAAGAAGTTTTTAGTTTTTACCCCCCGTGTTTCGGGATTCGTGCTCTCGTTTTCTAGCTTATTTTCATAATTTTTAGGATTTTCTTAAACGTTTTTGTTTATTATTGTTTAATTTAACTTCCTGCACTCTCAAATCATTTCTCTCCTTTCAACTCAAATCCTTCGACTGTATCGATTTTCCAGTACAGCCTCGTTGGGGATAAACGACCCGGGAACACTCTATACTACTTCTCGGTATCATTGATTGTGTTTCAGATTACATTTACTATATATATTTTATATTTTATTATATATTATATATATTTTAAGGTGTAGTTTGGACGGATTAGTTAGAAATACTAATAAAATTAAAGGTTAAACTTTTTCTCTCCCCGGCAACGGCGCCAAAAACTTAATGTGCTGTCGTGTAGGGTCAATTTATTAATTACCAAGTTTTACATTTATATTTAGCCGACTTATCCTAAAACAACACTTTAACGGGCAGTGTACCCGATCGGGTGAAGTTTCGTGGTAAGTAGGGTGTCAAACACTAAGAGCAAGGTTGTTAACCTTATAATCTATCAGTATTTTAATTACTCTAGTTATGTTAATTCTAATTACTTGTTAAACCTATGCTATACACGCTTCTAACAGATATGGGAGGTTTTCAGCCTGAGAGACTGGCACAGGTTTAGTGGTGACAATTATCAATTCAATACACAATAAACGCAAAAGAAGAAAATCAGAAGATAGAAAAGCGGTACAAGCCAAATGATAGAAAACTGTATTAGCCATATTAAATCCAGTTCAGTGTTGGTTTGTTTGTTTTAGTGCAATGATTTACTTATCTCAAAGCGGCATATCATTCTTAAGACTTAGGCGGGACATCATCCTAAGACCTAGACACGATTAATCCTATCACAATTAACGCATCCTGATAAAGCATCCTTTATTTTAATTATAATCTATCTTAGGGAATTAAAGTAGTGGTGATCCTGTTAAAACCCTAGCCCATCGGGACTTTATCCACTTATTGCTTGACGGTGTTTTATATACTGGTAGTCCACTATTCGAGTCTTTACCAATTAATTAAGAACATGATTGCTGAAACATTACGGGTCACCTACCGATCTAACTAAGCTTATAATTCAAAGGTAAAGATAGAATGTTATTTGTGATCCTATTGGTCCGGTAATATAAAACACGATATGGAGAGCTATCCCAGTATCTAGATTACTTGTTACGTATCACTAGACCCAGTTGAATGATAGGTCGCATATTCAAGCACATAGACAAGTATTAGGTGATAAACATAATTAAACTATTCAACGATTAATTAAGAAATCGATTTTTAAACAAACCAAACATTAAACCTTCATTAAGATGGCTAATACCCGAGGGTATTAGCCCATAACCATTGTAATTATACAAGCATGATCAAATAACCAAGGTAAACTAAACGTTGTACCGAACGATAGCAAAAATTAAATGATTACAAGAGTATAGGAATTACACGGTGTCTTCTATGGAATTATGGTTGATGCTTGACCTTGGTGGCTCTTCTTCTCTTCAAAAAATCATCTCTTATGAGTATGGTATAGAGAATATAATTTTGCACACAGAAAACTCGATTTTGAGTCTTCTATTTATAGTGTCTAAAAAAGACTGGATACGCCGTATTGAGTAAGGACAATACGGCGTATAGGGCTGTATTCCTTGGAGTGCGTGCTACGTTCTTAATCAATCAATTAAATCATTCCCAATTTACATTTATTACTGTATCTTTGAATACTTATCTAGGTGGATACGGCATATAGTAGAAGGGTGATACGCCGTATTCGAAATTGGTTAAACGCCCTTTCTTGTGAAGTCCAGACGATGATACGCCGTATCTTCTTTGCTGGATACGACGTATGTAGTTAGAATTCATTTATCTTCAAATGTCTTCGTTTTAGCTCCAAATTATGCGCCTTTTAGCATGTCTTCACAAAATACTCCGTAATTACTGCAATTATCAACTTTAAAGCAATTATGTACCAAATCTTGCAATAATGATATAAAAGCGGGTAAAATACTTGGGATAATGTAATAAAGTGACGTTATTTGATGTCATCACTTGGCAAAGAACAGTAAAGTCAAGCTAAAGACTCGAACAAAAACAAGCGCTTCGTGGAGGCACCCCATGCCCATCTTTTTATGTTTCATCCTGCATTTTAGTTGGTTTCGTTGGTTTCTCACTTGATTCTGCAGGTTCTCGCTATATCGGATTGGAATTTAAGGTTTCCTCGACTCGTTGTCATGTGGTAAAAAGGTTATGTCTAGGTGTAACCTCATTAGTTACATCGTAACAGATTTATTTACATCGTAATCACCCATATGAGTTACGTCGTAACCTTTCTTGATTCAAATTTTTAGATTTTATAAACCACATGATTACGGCGTAACCAATCCCATGATTACGCTGTAATCCCTTTCTGAAAACCTTAAAATTAGTTCGAAACCTTTTCAAAACCGTGTATAATTAAAAGGACATTGTGGGTATGTTCTCTGGAAGCCCTCACGAGACTTCACTGGTCCACTTGGGTCACTAAGCGGTTTAAAAGGCTTGTTGCATATGCTTAATGCAACCCCTGTTTTTGGGGGGGGATTCCTACGAAAGTGAGTTAGGTCTATTATCTTTGAACGTTTAATGCTTTTTGTTCTCTAGTGATTCCAAGGGAAACGAGGTTGCTCTATGGTTGCTTTGCAAGGAATTCGGTTCTTGCAATACTTTCATTTGAAGAGGAGAGCAATGCTTAGGGGAGTCTTTTGTTTTAATTCTACTCTTTTTCGCCCGTTTCAATTTTATTTCTATATCTGTACAATAAGGACATTGTACAAAGCAAGTGGGGGGGGGATGAGAGTAGAATTACCACTTGACCTATATTTGCCTTCGATTTTCTAGTTTTATTTGAAAAATTGTGCCAATTTTAAAATTTTGACATGTTTTTCTTACTGAACTAGAATAAATCTTTGCCGAATGCACATTTACCCTTTATTCCAATTGGTGAGGTTAAGCCTAATGATTCCGTTTTCATCTATTATACAAAAATCCACCAAAAAATATAAGTGTGCCGGTAGTATTGTAGACTTTAGAACTTGGATTGTACATCTTGTCAAGACCTAATTGGTTAGTTGGAATAGACGGTTCAAGAAGGAAACATCTTAGGAAATCACCCAAAAAGCCTATATGTGTGTGTGTTTATCGACTTGTCACACTGACTTGTCGACCTCCCCGTGTAAAACCCTTTGTTGCACTCAATATTAGTGCAAGATACCCCTAGATCACCTTGTTAAACCAGTCCCTGTTTAAACCTTATATGTTTCGTTACACCATTTCGCCTTAGCCTACCCTGTAGTCTTTATTTTTCTTCGTGTTGAAATCTCTGGCTACTTAAGTCCATGGTTCGGGGGAATGGGTACGAAAATTTTATGCATTCGTGGAAGACCTATCATTAATGATCTATAAAGACCCCCCTGTATCATCACTTTCGATATTGTTTATCTTAAGTGGAGGGATGTGCGTATTATATCAAATGTTGCAGGGGCAATAATAAAAATATATAAACTCATGTAACATTTGCATGTTTAAAAAGAAAAGATGGTGCAACTATAAGCCATCTATGTGCTAAAAAAATGTAGAGATGGTGCAACTATAAGCCATCTCAATGATTATGAAGAATGGAGCTAGTAGCCCATTATTGAAGATCAGATTTTCAGACTAAGACTCTTGAACCCATGGATGGACAGTAGCTAGTTATGACAACCTTAGATTACTTTAGACTATTCGTTTCGTGTTTTTTATCTTAACAACCATTAAATGTATCCCGTGTCTATCCTAACCCTTTATATATCACCAAATAAACCAATGTCACCCATGTTGCCTTTAAAAATTGTTTAGACCCTAATTCTAGTTGGTGGAGTCTTATGTACTTTCTAAGCTTATGATAGAATACATGCTATGACTAAGCAATTAAGTGACCACCCCGAAATGAAACACTTTGATTAGTCGTGTGAATTGAGTGTTTTTATTCCCTTTCGTGAGGTGTTCGGCTTTGATGTCTTTCTAGCATAAGTAAATTATAGACTCATTTCTCCAAGTTAAATTGAGAAAACCTTTTTATGATTTATTCTAAACGGTTCTACTTGAGGGCAAGTAGAAGTCAAGTGGGGGGATATTTGATAACATCAAATAGTTCATACTTTTTAGTATCAAATCCGTTATGAAAATGCTATTAAAATGATTATAAATGTCTAAAAACACTACTTAATCACTTATATTTAGTTTTCAAGTGCAATTTGAGCATTTAAGCAAAAGATGCGGGATTTGGACATGGAAGACATGCATTTGTTGCTGAATTCCAGAAACCAAGGCCAGTTACGGCGTAACACCCCCGACACGGTTATGCCGTAACATATATTTACAAAGAGCTGAGTCAACACCACCTTTACGCCGTAAAGCCTCGTCATCCTTACGCCGTAACAATTCAAACTTGAAGAGATGATGTATCCTACTCAGCATTACGGCGTAACACATACTATTTGGTTACGCTGTAACACAAATTAAGCCTGAAGAATCGAAGTACACGTATGTAAGGTTACGGCATAACCTCTTTATAATGGTTACGCCGTAACCGGTTCGAATAGTATAAATAGAGCCCTAATCCGGCTTCATTTTCATCACTCACTCCACCACTTCATTCCAACATCAAAGAGGTGACCAATACCTCTAAAAGATGAAGCCTTCCACCAGAAGTCCAAGGGAGGATCACGCTTAGTGCTGGCCTAACCATGAATTTATTATTGTTATGATCTATGTTTTCATGTTTAATAAGAGTTTCATTGGATATCCTTATAGCCTTTCATAGATCCCTCTATTTTGGTAGTGTAGAGGGTGATTTTGATCTTGTTAATCCTAATAGTAAATTGACCATTTTGAACCTGGAATTAGCAGGGTGCTAGGATAGTTTGACACCTATCCCTAGTGTAGGAATTAATCATTTACCGCCTTTATCACTTTAAACACTTAAAAAATGCAGGAACTCTTTCAGAGAGGGTTAGTAACCTTTAGGTTACTGAATTGGTCTTAAATATAGTTGGGATTTAACCACTACAAGCTTGGATACCCTGCCCGTGTGATCATAGGGGATTTTGGGATCCTAGAGTTAGTATAGGATTAACCTTAGTGACCAACGCGGGTCTTTCGACATTAGAACCACTAATGAAACTTGTAATTAAATATGGCACTAGAAACGTAGTCATAATAATAATAAAATGGTTAGGCTAGAACGCCTGTCTCCCTATTGTCTTCAAGCTTAATTACTTTTTTCGCATTTATTTTCTTAGTAATTTAAATCAATTCAAAACCATTTTCTAAACGTGACATAATCAAATTAAAACTAGTAAACCTTAGCTCTTGGGACGACCTGGGATTTACCAACTACTTCACTACATAACGACCGGGTTCTCTGCTCGTTAGTGCGTGTAACGGTTGACGAGTTTTATAAATTTAAAACATGGAAAATATTTATTCAAAAGAATTTGCGCATCATACACAAACCACCCAATGAAACCAAGTGATCAATGGAGATCACCTCTATGGTTAATCCACACTACACTTCATTGTATACCAATTATATGCAAGTCTTAACCTCGTAGCCTTGTAACACACCTTGAATGAACTAGATTTAAAGTATTGGATCAAGAAAACTATAAACCCTAGATGGAAATTTAGTTTGAGCCGTGTATATTGAGAGAGAAAGTAGGGAAGAGTTTTTGGTAAATTGTGATAAAAAATAATGAGAAGAGATCATATATATTTATAACAAAAACTTGATCTTATCCCCTTCTTTATATCTCCATATAGCCGGCCCCTTATGGGCTTTAAATGGGTCTCCCATTTGATTTCCAAGTCTAATAGAATAAGTACTTTACTTAGTTATTAAAAGCCTAATAGTGATCCCGAGGTACATGGGTTATTTATATACCGTAAATACAATAAACATGATATATAAAATGGTACCTCAGTGTATATGTGTGTAACCCTATAGGCTCACATGTGTCCAGACGTATAATTATTTATTATGACATGAGCATACTCCAACAGTAAGCGTATCTCATAAGCTAAAAGGAAATCTTAAGGACTGTAGACTAAGAATAGGTTAATTCTCCTTATGAGTCCATTCCACTCAGTAAATATAGGTTAGGTTTCAAATATAAAATTGGACCTAATGAATGTAAGACCCCTTCTAAGGTTGCGATTAGAACATTTCACGTAAGATCATAATTAAATATGTTCTTCCTCTCTAGTTGTCCACCACTATACCAATTTCTCTTTTCAACAAGCAAGGCTTACCACCAAACAGTCCATAGTAATCTCAAACATGTTTTTTTCCTGCTTTCTTAGGTAGAATAATAAAATCAATTAAACAATTAGAGACACAAACCGTTCTTTGGGTCGACACCCGTACTTACCAATCACTACACTATACACGATAGGGTACACTACTCTTTAGTGCTTAGGAATAGTCGAGGTAGTTAGGGTTTTATAAATGTAAAACCTGACGTAGTTTTTATTTAAAAGAAATTACGCATCATTGTTGTATTAGTAAACCCTTCCTACAATACATTCAGTTTTTCACATTCCACATTCAAGAAATATTTCTGAATATTTGGATGTGTGGACTTTTGGGTAGAGCAAGTAGTGCAAATAAGTTGGTGGATGTAAACAAAATATTCAAAGAGATGAACTCAATGATCTGCAATTTACCATCGTTAAGTAGCATTTAGTTATTTCATATTCAAGATACATATCACTTTCTACCATTTATTTTACACTGCTAACAAAAGCTAAAGCAAAAAAGATAGCCTTTAGGCGATTTTTCCTAAGAGGTGGCTGCAACGTGCCATATGTTGTAAACAAAGCATTCTCTTTTTCTAAAGCATCCAAGAGCTTTATCAAATTTCCTATACATTTCGGAGCCAAAACTGTCAATACTTATAGTTCAGACCTCAAGAAACTATGCTTATAATTAAACCTAGCATGACAAAGCCATCAAAATGTGAGCAAACTTGGCAAAATGACAAAAGCTAAATTTATAATGTTTAAAAGGCTGACTCATCATGACAATACCTAAGCTCTCTAACATGCCTTCCATGGTCTCAGGTTTGGCTGATACTACAGATCCTTGAGTTGACTGTCTATTATACATGTAATATGTCCCTGAGGTTTACCTTTTAGGATCCAACAAAGATATGCATACAGAAAATGAATTAACTAAAACTGATTTTGGCCGTGAGTCCTCCAAAGCATGACAAAATAATCTTCTTATGAAACTGTGAAATAGAATATAAGAATGTTCAGGTATTTATTAATTAATAAAAAAAGTAGTGGATTTTAAGTGCAAACTAAATGCTAACCTTAGGCTGGATATTTTAGCGGACAATCCTGGGGGAGCATATCTAGTTATAGCACAAAGCGCTTCTGCTGCATTGGCATGTACTTCGGGACAATCCTTCAAAAGTTGAGTTGTAAATTTTAGTTAGTTGTAAATTTAAAATCCCAGATTGCCTAGAATACAAAATGGAGTTGTAACAAAGGCGGCCTATACTTAACCAATTGACATAAAATTATATATATTTCTGCTGTCAAACAATAGACCATATACTAAAGTTGCTGATAAAACGTATGTCTTGGATAGAATTACGGCTTACCGTGGAACTGAACTTATCAACAATCATCTCCAACACATCTGTATCTTCTAGCCACTACATTAAATCTACATAGATGGTGTAAAGATGCTCGTCAGCACCAGTCAGATGAATAAGAACCTGTAAAAGAACAATAATTAGATTGGATGATGATAAAGTGGTCTAAATGAGTAACGCTAGAGAAGTTACCTCCATGATGGATGTAATCCCTATCAAGTTAACAAGCTTTTTGATGATATCTTGATGAGCCTGATCACTATAACATAGAAAGTTAGATATTATAGTGAAAATAATATTTTAAACAAATCAAAGTTTTAAGTAGATTGGAAAAAGAACAAAACATCTATTTTCTTAGCTATTGGTACATTACTTGAATATAGTTCATTAGGGGAACCGTCTTTCGCAACAACAACCTGCAAATAAAAATAAAACAACAGCCATATGAACATAAGGAATTAAATGCAATGCGTACATGAGAAAAAAACAAAAAACATAGCAGATTAAGTATTAATTTCTTCCAAAATAACAAAATAATGTACCATCAAAATGAGAATTAGATGAACTTACTTTACTTAAATAACCATCCAGTAGAGCACTATAAGGATGTTCTGGTTCAATGAAGGTGAACATTAGGTTCATCAACTACAACAATATATGGATAATTGAATTCAGAAAGCGATCATAGTGAAACAACCAAACATTTAACCAAACAAACTAAAATAGGGAATCAACAGTTCCATGCCTCCTAATCATCAACCAAGGCTTTAAGAATAATATCGACTTCACAAGTAAAGATCTCACAAGCAATAAAAGGGAATCTAGAACATGATAATAGAAATTGATTATGCTTAAAACCTCTAAACATGGAAAAAATAGCTAAACTAAAAAAATCTGAAACATCTTATTTTGTAAAATAGTATCTTCTTAAACATCTTATCATTATAATGCTTTATTATTTGTATATTATACAATTTCATCACATCCAATACTCCCGTTTTCTTCTTTGTGTAATATACAAATAATATAGCAGCGGCAGCAGCAATCCAACGTAGCAGCGGCGGCGACAACGACCTTTTTCGGAAACACAACTGGTGCTATTTCCGGCGTCATCGGCTTTTCTAGCGACGTTGTGGCTATTTCCGACGACGGTTATATCCAACAAGGTTGCGGCTGGTAAAAAAAGGAAACAATATTAGTAAAAACTATTTAACAACTATGGATCTAAATTTATAAACTATAGATCTATAAAAAATAAAAGATTTAGATGTAAAAACTTTGAATCTTAAAAAACACCCTCGAACTTAAAATAGTGGTGGTGGTGACGTCTGGCGTTGTGAGGTCCGGCGATGGTGGTGAAGATCGGCGGTGGTGGTTGATAGAGGTTTTATATACCCAAAATATATATAAAATAAAATACTTCAAAGAGCAATTAAGAAAATTCCCTAAGGAAAATTCACTCTCAAAAATATATATAATATAATATATAATACGTATATTTAACCGGATAAATATGATCACCCGGGTCGTTTCCCCAACGACTAGTGAAATTGAAACCTCATTTAAGCTTGGATTATGATTTGAATGAGAAAATAGATAATTGATGATCTATTACTACTAAATAGAAGCAACAATTAAAATAAGAAATTGAAAGCAATTAAACATTTAAAATGATTAACGGGAAACAAATATAACGCGACAAATAAGCAAATAGACTAGAATTAAACCCTAAGATTGCAAACTAATTTTCTACACCTAAATTAGGATAAAAGAAAAATAAAAATATTTTTTAGATTATTATTGAATTTTTATCAATTAAAAACTATTTAATTCTAATTAAATCCTAAAAATAAAAAGAAATAGAAAATAATTGAAATTATATTTTTCCTAAGTAAAATAAGTAAAAAGAAAATTTTAGAAAAAGGAATTACTATTTTTGGCTTTTTAGATTAAAAGATATGATTTTTCTAAAATTTAAACTAATTAAAAACTATAAAAATAATAAAACTATTAAAAATAAAATCCTAAATTTTTTATAAAAATTACACTAAATAAAGAAAATGTGCAGAAATTTTATAAAAATAAAAGCCCTAATTTTTCACTTTTTATAAAACTTTAATTAAACTTATTAAAAACTAAACCCTAATTACTATTTAAAAACTTAATTAAACTAATTAATACTTAACTAAGGACTAATGGTGCAAAGACCTAAAGGACTAACGGGGAAACTAACTAACTAACGTAAGGACTAACAGAAAAACAATTGAAATTGAAAAGTTACAAAACCTACCCTGAGAGCAAGCCCGACTTCAAACTAAGTCCTTTTTAGGCTTAAAAATAAGTTGAAAATAAAAAGTGCTTTTCAGCAAAAACTTAAAGAAGCAAAATTATAAAATAAGCTGGAGAGAACAACTTTAACAAAAGCACTATGGTCTGAAACCTACTCATAAGCTCTTAAACAGCTTATTATTAAGTTGTTTACAGAAACAAGGGCTTATCCTTGGTTTTTACTAAATAAGCTATAAAAAGCTTAAAATAAGCTTAAAGTAAAATCTAAAAGTTGTTCTAAACTCCCTAAGATGTGCTTAAACTAATTGAGAAAAGAAACAAAAGCTGAAAACACTTTGAAGCTATTGAAAATGATTATGAAAATGGCTAACTCAGGAATTAAGCTAAAATGCACAAAATCAAATTAAGCTAAAAAGCTAAAAAAATCAAATCTAGATTATAAGCTTCTGAAAACTTATTAAACTACTTATAAACTAACTATTTAAGAAATAAAAACTACTACCTTAAGCTAGAATTCAGATTTTAGAAACTAAATATTTATCCTACTGTTTTTGTATTTTTGGCTGTTTAAGCTGGGTTTTTAAGCAAAAATTAAGCTAGCAAATGAAGTTGGAAATGGAAAATAAGCAGGTACTAATCCTAAGCTATATGAAAACTAAAACAATCTTAAATCTAAGCTTCTAATTCCTATTTTATCTAGCCTAAAATAAAGCTGAAAGATCAGCAGTACTAACTGATGTTAGTACTGCTGGTGCAATAGGCAATACCACAAAGACCAAAATGCAGCCAAAAACTAATGAAACCTTAGAAATGAGCTACCAATTGAAAAATTAAACTTGATTTAGATTAAGCTATATAAAATCTAAAAGCAAACTGAATTTTAAACCTTAAGCCTAAGATTACTTAACTAAAATTTAAACTTAAAAGTGACAGCAGTGGTAACTTTAGTTACCACTGCTAGTGCAAATGGCAAAGGCCAAATGATAAATGCAGGATTCCTAGTAGTAATCCTGCACTTAGAAACTCAATCTGAGTGTGGCAAAACACAATGCACACAAAAACAAAAGCTCAAAGAGCTTAGATTCAAATCAAGCAATCAAAACTTAAGCTACAAAATACCCTGGTGCTGAGAAGACAAAATAAGCCATAACTTTTTATATCTTAAAAAAACTAACTCTAAAATCTCTATTTCTACTGATTATAAATGAAATCCAAGCTAACTCAAATAAAATGCACAAAACCTTTTGACTTTATGAGGTCAAATTAGCTAATGCCAAACACCCCTTTAAATTGACAGAATTTTGAAATAGCTTATGATTTTGAAAACTAATGCCTAACTCCTTAATACCAGATTACTAGTAGCTTATATCAAGCTTAACAAACATATTTCAACAATTGATTAACTAGAAATCAAAGATCTATACTATTCTATCTAATATTTTTGGCTTTTTAAGGTTTTATGAAACATTACTTATAAAACTATGATTTAAACTATTATAAGCAAAAACAGATAAGCTAATATGATTATTAAGCTAGATGAAACACAAATAAGCAATAATAAGCTGAATGAATAAGCAAATAAGCATAGAAAGCAATTAGAAAACTATTTTAAGCTAGAATAAAAGGGATTAAATGAGAAACTTACAAGACACCTCTAGCTAAACAAGAGGACCCAAAAGGGCAGCTACAAGCTCCCTAGCTTATTAATAAGCTAGGGTATAAGTCCATGGGATCTCTTCCAAATTAAGATCCCCTTCCAAAAAGCTCATAAGTCCACAAGTAAAGGTAAATTAGTACTTAAGCTGATTTTAAGAGTAAAAGTATGATTAAGGTAGGTTAAGCTCTATTATGAGCTTATAGACTCATAAGAGCTGTTGAGCTTATAGGAGCTTATTAGTAACAATAGCTTAATAATTGAGAGCTTAAAAGAGAGATTTAAAGAGCTTTAAACTGAATTTCATTTATAAAAGAAACTGATTACATTACTTAAAAAGGAGATTTACAAAACATTTAAGGAAAATTACATTAAAAAAATACGAAATTAAGCTAAACTAAAAGCTACTAAAAAAAACTAGATGATTATGTGTGTGAGGTGAGAGCCTATTTATAGGCTGTTGAGGAAGCTTCCAGGCTTGCCTTGGATCCCAAGCCTTAATCAATCATCACCATTGGATTCTTTAATCATTGGAGAGTAAATGAGAGCCGTTTGATCATTTGCGTGTGATAGAGGATTGCCAGCATGTCATTCTTTGATGTGACATGTTGTGCTTCTTTTGTGAGTAGATTAGCACAAAAACCCACCACTAAGTGTGCTTTCACCATTGCTGACGTGTGACTTGAGTGTGAGTGAGCTAAAGTAATCCATTGATATGACTGAATTGACCCTCTTATCTTGCTAACGAGCTCTTGAATTGACTAATGGACCCTTCAATTTGCGTTTGCCCTATGTTTTACCCTGGATAGTGAAATGAACATGACGATGAATAGTAAATTGTGCTTGGCGCCCTTTTTATAACTGAATTGGGTAAATTTAGTTTTAACTTTGGCCAATTGGCAATTTGGGTCCTTGTGTTTGGTTTATAAAGGTTTTAGGTATAAGTGGACTTTTATAATTGACAGAAATAGTCCTTGAGGTTTATAAAAAGAGTAATGGGCTAGGGTTTTGGGCTTATAGTTATGGGCTTGGATCCGGGTGAGGCCCATTTAGGCTTAAGGACTATTTATGGATTTTTCTAAAAGTTGAGGGGCTCAAATGGAATATTTTGGGTCTTGTTGACTTTTGTTGACCATGATTTGACCACTTTGACTGAATTTGATTGAGGCTTGACTTTTCTGGCTTCAGCTTTGATTCTTTGGCTTCTTTTTGTACTCTTCTGATTCTCGTGTCCGTGCTTGCCCGTTTTTGACTTGTTTTCTTGTGATTTCTGATATATCCGTACATGCACACACAAAACACAATTACAAGCATATTTTTGCCATTTTTGGTCTGTTTTGGGTTTATTTAGGTTATTTTAGGTATTAACGGATATGTGTATTTTACACTTATCAGTGGTAGTAGTGCCTAAGGACTGAAATTGGTTGAACAAACCACATTTAATGTTATAAATAATTTCCATTAACATTGTGTAACCCTTGCGGATTTTCTAGTTTCATAATGTGCTATTTAAGTCCTTCGACTTTCTGACTTTTACCGTTTTCCTTTAGCGATTATCGTGTTGACGGTAGTCAATCTATATTTTCTTTAGTCAATAAATCTTTTATTTCATATATTAAACCTTTCTAGAGGTTTACAATCGTATTTGATCATTTTCCGAGAGGTTTGTCCCGCAAGCGGCTTAGAATGTCAAACAACACGTTCCGGCACGTCCGTAAATGTTTAATACTTAATTTAAACCAAACTAACTATAAAACATATCGTGTGAATATTCTAATTTCATGTAAATGTATTTTTGAATCCAATAAAAATACTAGAAAACTTCAGGTCACATTTTAAATCACGAACTAGGAGCGTTAGTGAACCCGACAAGTGACGGAAGGCACCTAGGGTCCCCCTAGGATGCCAACCGGTTCGAACCCCACAAGGGAACCACAAGGCTTGATTTTAGCTAGTGTGTTCCCTTGGTACACCATATTGTCCCATTTGATTCCAAAATACACACACTTCACCTCATTTTGAAAACACACACTAAACATTTTATCTCTTCCTTTTCTTTGTTTCGTCTGAACCTACACAACACACAAACACTTTCTATTTTGATTTTGATCAAGAAACGTGAAGGTTTAAAGTTAAACATTATCGGGTTAATTCCAATAGGCGTGGGTATATAAAACACAACGTTTGGGTTGTCGGTTTCGTGTCGATCTCGTCTTCAAAACCCTCTTTATAAGTTGTCATTTATTTAAAAAAATTCTTGTACTTTTAGAAGCCTAATGATGCATAGATGTTAGTTGTATGGTCCGTTTTCTAAAAATCAAACACGAAAAATGTACAAAACACCATATAAGGTGCGTTTGGATTCGCACAAAGGGAAAAATAGAAACAAGGATTGGTAATTTTAATATAGTGGTTGCGTTGGTGAAGTGACATTATTTGCTTATTATAGATTGTAGCTTATTTGGCTTATTGATAAGCTTTAGTGAGCTTATTTTGGGCTTATTAGGTTCGAAAACCACAAGAATAAAAAAGAAAGAGTTTTTGGATATTTACTTCTTTCATCATATTTTTATAGCTTATTTGATAGCTTATTTTGATACCTAAAAGCACTACGTAGCTTATTAGCTTATTTAAAACTATACGTAATTAGTTTTGGGCTTATATGAATCACGACCCAATAAGGCCCAATAAGCTGTGACTTATTGTGGACCTTATTATGGTTTGGCTTATTTTCATGGCTTTTGGTTAGAGCTTATTTTAATATTTAAGGACTCGCGTAGCTTAACGGCTAAAAAATAAGCTCCAGATAGCTTATTTTTGTGCTTAAGGGGCCACGACCTAATAAGCTAAGCCAAACCATGGCTTGGTCTTGGTCCGTGAGCCTTGGCTTATGTTGTGGCTTATTCTTCTAACCTACATTTATTAACGGGCTTGATATTGGGCCTAAATTGGATTTAAAAACCAAATAATGTCGTTTTAGACCACTAATGGACCTTAAGGCCC